>QBDW01003067.1:0-21668 GCA_003261595.1 Maconellicoccus hirsutus | reverse complement strand
TAAATAAATTAAATTCTTAAAATTTATCAAAATTATAATAAAAAATTTTAAATTAGTATGAAAATTTTCCAGTCAATTTGAAAAATTCATAGTCCCACAGGAGGGAAGGAAGGGGAGCAAGAATGCCTCCCGGTGGAAAAAATTTTATTTTTGTATCAATATTCATCGTATCGAGTACTTCGATGTGTGGAATATTTTGTAATACTTGTTTTCGATTTTTGGGGCCTTTGATTTTGTTAACTACTTTTTTTTTCATGCGTAAGCATTCGAGCAAATTTTTTCTATCGAATTATCAAGTATATGTGGTATGAATGGTGTCCTTTTTTCAAAGTCACATGTATGGGACATCAAAGGATCTATATATTTCGAATCTCTGCGAAGTGTTTTCAACTGGTAAATTATACGGGTGCTGATACAGGCAAGATTACTTTGCTTTTTGAAAGAGTTACCAATATGTAGTTGTGACTTAGGGTTGTCGTGATCTTTTAAGCTTTGCGATTAATTCGTTTTTCAGAGGAGACACTTCTAAGGGGGTTTCACTTTATTTCAATTGGTACCGAATAGATGTTCTTTTTCGTTTTATTTTTAGTTAGAATTTTTCTAATTACAAAAAAATGCCAGATGGATTCTTACCATCGCAAAAATTTCGTCGTATTTTTAATTTTGCTTCGAACGAGTAAACGTACGTGTTGAATTTTGTCGTAGTACCGGGATTTTCATACAGCAACCTTGTGTAGCATTCTTACTTTGAAAAACATTATTCACGTTCAAAAATTATTATATTTAAACAAAAAAGTATTTGTACATATGTAGTATAATACGTAGGTATAACAATTCGTCGAACAAAAAATTGCTATCTATTGTCCAAAAAAAATACACATAAAACGAGAATCTGTTTTATACAAACGAAAAAAATTACATCGAAAGCCGATTATCACATATAAACAAATTCATATTTACATTTGTTTCGTTTTGTTTTATTTTTATCCTATATTTTGATACTTGAAAATATATACAATTGTAAACTATGAAATTGGTAATAAAAAAATATAATAAAATAAATGTACAATGAAAATTGAAAAAAGTAGGTGTAGATGAATTTTGCTGCTTTGTTGGATGGCTTGATTATTTGCAGGTAGTTTTATTAACATGTTGTTTGGAGTGATTGTCTATTTTAAAAGCATCGATATCGAAGAAGTTGAATGTCGCATTGCCTCGAAAAAACGAACCTACTTTTGCGTTTTGATTCGTCGTACATAAATTACATGTACGAGGTACATGAATAAAAACAAAATTCACAGCGTCGAGTTTTTCATCGTGGTAACGCTAAACCTCCTTAAATACATATTTGTACGTAAATAAAAATAAATAAAATTTCGCTACAGGTAACGAGTTACTTTCTTTTCAACGTTGACACAGAAGTACACGAGTGTGTAACTAATAAATTCACGCGTTGCATTTTTCTCCGTTCATTTTCCCTTTCTCGTATTGTCATTTAAATTTGCCAAGTTCGACGAACTTGCCTTATGACGTTTTTATTCTTTCATTCGAGGTTTATTTGTTTACTTGTTTTGTTTTTTTTAACGATTCACGACGGTTACAGCGAAAGCCAATTTCGTTAGTTGACGCGGTATTTCAACTACGAGGATTCAGGTTTATGGCACTCGAGACATGTATTGAGGTGTAGTCGCTGTAATCCGCCAATAGCAAAAACCAAATGAATGCGTGTTGATTCTTCGGGCGTCGGTGGAATCTAAAAGGGATTTCGGTGTCTGTTTTGTAGCGTGAACGCGGCTGTCGCCGTCGCCGCGATGTGACAAGTTGTTGAAACGGTATGTACGATTGAAAATTCGCTGGAAGGCGGAAGCGTACACGTATGAGGGAATGTACGAGAATAAAGAAAGAGGTAACAATTTCGGACGTTGTTTTTACAGTGATGGTGAATACGAGGAAGGCGGGGTCGATGAGGAGATTTTACGATATGTCGATACGCGACAATGCGAGCTATTGAGAATTTTTCGCAGAGCACGAATGATTGAGCAGGAAATGTTTCAGTGGCGTGATCAACTTATTAAATGATTACTTCGCGGTGCTCCCGACGGAATCGGGTTTAATGGTGTTAATGCCCTTATGCGTAATACTGTGTAGTCGCTTGCGGTTTTCCAAATGTTCCGTCGCTTTTTAATCCTTAAAACTCACTAAGAAAGCATGTAAACGGGTAGCAGACCGATTTGGCCTTTTTGTTCAAAAAATTGAAATTTAAGTAGTAGTTAGGTACTGTTGAGATACGTTGATGACCAAAATTTCAGACCCCTACTCCCACCTCTTATTGAGAAATAAATTCCTAATTGAAAAACAGATGGGAATTTTTTCCTCAAAGAAGGGTGGAGGTAGGGGTCTGAAATTTTTGTCATGAACGTATCTCAAAAGTATCTAACCACCACTTGGAATTTCAATTTTTTTGAACAAAAAGGCCGAATCGACCTGCTTACTCGGTTACGGCCTTTATCTTGAAAAAAGACACCGAGTTGGTTATTCGAACGTCAAATTATGACTCGAATCAACAGCTTGGAGGGAGAATAAACTAAAGATAGAGCCTTACCGCGTCATCTTGGCTTAGAATTTCGAGGCGCGGTGTCTGGAAACTCATGTTGGCGGCGCGACGTACATATGATAATAAGAGGATGAAAAAGGCAATTTGAAAGAAGTAAGATATTGGCCACGATAACAAAGCAACAACAATCATTCATATTGGCTCGTGTACGCGGTAATTTGTGGATATAATAACAAAAGAAAAAAAATCACGCATAGGAAAAGTAAAACGCAACGATGACGTATTAAATACACGCGTTGTATTCGAAAACAAATGGAAAAAAATGTCGAAAAGGCAGAAAATTTTCGCGTACTACGGAAAGTTCACGCGTTACCCGAGTTCGCTCAGAAAATGATTTTTATCAGGGACACGATACCGGCGATGAGGTAAATTGGTAACGTGAGCAATACAGCTGCGGACGAATCAGGCCTTTGGATGGCTGCGGTGTTATCACCTTCTGTAACAGAAGAGCGAACAAGTTGGTTAGTGCGGGGATGTTGCGTGTTCCGGCGAATGTGAAAGTTGTGCGCGTAAACGGCGAAGAAGTTGGTGTATTTACCTTGCGAAACAAATACGTAAGTGGTATCCGGTTCGGCGTTTGATGAACGACAAGAGTAGTTGCCGGAGTCTTTAGGCGTAGCGTTATTTATAATCAAACGGCTATGAGTTTTGAGTCCGGGCTCTGTGGTAACGGTTACGCCGCCTCTGGTCGTTTCGTAATTCATCATTTTATCGTTGTGGTACCAAAGGACATACTGCGGCGGTATCGGACTCTGCGAACAAGTAATGAATTTTTATTCGAGTAACGTTGCTTTCGCGTATACGCCGCGTATCCTTTCCTCGTTTCTCTGCGAAAGATGCCCTAAACAAATTCTCATACATTTGTAACTGGCATCCGAAATGTACGAATTGCGGTTTACGTGTTTGTTTTCGAACGAGGTGAAAACATTTTGTCAAATGAGGTGTTCCACTTCGTAAATCAACTTCGAGTTGTTTGCTATATGAAAATTACCAGTTGTTTTTTGTTTTTTTTCTTTTCCTCTCCATAAGAAAATATTTATTCTAAGGAAGTCGATTCGAAATTTCATCGCATTACAGTAATCTACGAGTATATATAAAATGATAGCCGTTTTATTTGTCACTTCATCACACCAGAACGAGCAAACCAAATTCCATTAAATTTTCAACATGGTGAATTACCGGTAATTATCGTAAACACGGAAAGTTAGTGGTGAGTTACCAAAAGACCGCAAATTTATGGTAAATCATTTTTGGTTGTTAACTGTAAATCGACAGTAAATTACCGTAATTTGGTGGTAAAATACACAAAATGATGGCAAATTGCTGCAAATTATGGTTAAATCGCTAAATTACAGTTGAATTACCATAAATCGCCGGGAAGTTACCATGAGTTACCAGTAAATTATTGGTAAATTACCACAAATCACCTTAAATTACTGGTAAATTATCATAAATTACTGGGTAATTACCACAAACTACCAGTAAATCATCACAAATTACCTGTAAATTACCACAAACTATTGGTAAATTACCACAAATTACCTTAAATTACTGGTAAATTATCATAAATTACTGGGTAATTACCACAAATTACCGGTAAATTATCATAAATTACTGGGCAATTACCACAAATTACCGGTAAATTATCATAAATTACGGGGTAATTACCACAAATTACCGGTAAATTATCATAAATTACTGGGTAATCACCACAAATTACCGGTAAATTACCATAATTTATCGGTAATTACCTCAATTACCAGTTAGTTACCATAAATTACCGTAAATACTACGAATTCGCAGTAATTATCACAACTTATCAAGATTGGATTATAAAATGAGATTTGCAAGAATTTTGCTGCCATTCGCCTTTCTGTAATAACAGTAATTTACCCAAACTGCCATAAGCTTCTGATTTAGATCTCAGTCAAATTGCTGAGAAGATTTTTGTAACATCAATCACGATTGATAGTTATGATGAATAGAAAAATAAAGTAGTGTGTGGTAGTGTGTAGGGGGGGGGTGTAGGGGCCAAGCCTATAACTAACGAAACTATTTATTACTAAAACGGTTTCGAGTCCGCGATGTAAAAAATTTCAATATTGATCGAAGCCGAGATTGTCGCGTACGAAAACTTTTGAATTTCATAAATTTTTTGTAAAGTATTACAGCTCACAAGGTTTTGGTTTTTTGTGATCATTGTAAGTTGTGGCGACGCGACGCGTGATTACGAAAGGAAGAGAAAACTGATGAGGATTAAATTGGGAATAAAAAGTTTTTGTTCCGCCGAAGTTGTATTTAAACCGCAAACATTCGTACAAATTGTATTTCATCCGAAAGAAAGTATCCCGAATTTAAACCACCGCGTTATGAACTTGGAAAGGAAAAAAATCTAGAAACTTTTTTCTTAATGGTGCGACAAGATCGTGAATTTTTTTCATTCTTGAGTTTTTTTTTTCCTTTGAACGAGTGATTTGCAAAAAATAAAGATAGTTTTTAATAGAAAGTAAGCAGAGAACCTTTTCGAGCTATAAAATGTAGATTTTAAATAGCTCGGTTTTGGGTCAACTTTGTATTTTGAATGCGCACAAACGATCCGATGTCGGATGTTGTATAGGTAGTTAAAGGTAAAATGGCTTTTATTTTTGAATACTTTCTCTTTATGGCTTTTCTATATCTTTTTTGCTTCGAGTATTCGTTGATTTACCTCGAGAAGGTTACGCAGGTTTTTCCTCCTGTAACGAATGTCACCGAAAGTTCTTAATCGATTATCATCTATTTTTAGAATCGTGCATTGAATCGATATCGTTTCGAAAAATTTTCATTTTGTTCGTCTACCTTCGTTTTTCGATTTCAATCTGCAATGCATGTAGTCCATGTACCCGTCCCGCCAGGTAGCGCGGGCATAGCGTTTTGTGAATGAATGGACGTCAACCGAGATTGAGGATGACAGTGATTGGTTCAGGATATTTCGGAAAAAAAACAGTGGCGTTTTTTCGGTATTCATTTTTGTCGAAGAAAAGGGAAATTTTCGCTGTTTATCCGCTCACGTCTTCGCGTATCGTCGTCGTATTAAAGGAAAATAAATTTAAAATCCATTACTTTGTCGGATTAAAGGTTTATTTTTCGGAACACTTATCGTTACGCATTATAACTTCGAATAACCTGAAAAATATGAAAAACAGAAACTTTTTCGTCGAGTTCGAGCAGCGTTGGGTGGGCAGTGAAAATGAATAACGAAAAGCTGAAATAAAATTCCTCTCGCGTTTCCTGCCTCCTTTCCCCTCGCTCCACTCCCTTCCCCCTAGCTGAAGAGTAGTATCGAAGCCTTGATAAAATCTATGCCTTATTTGTTTCGCAAAGTTGTTATTGCTGAAATGAATTTAGATCGAGAAATATAAAAACACGTTACGCCCGTTTAGCGAAAATAAAAATTGTCTTTTGGTACGTTGTGGAAGGGGGGGGGGAGGGTAGGTTTACCTAAAGAATGATACGGTGGTATTAATTTGACGCGTAACGGTATTCGTTATTTACTGATAGATGCAATAAATAGAACAACGGTGACGGAGAAGAAGACGCGGTAATATCTAGTAAAGCTCATAAAAGGAAGTTGAGAAGTTCGGCGTTGCTCGTTCGAACATTTATTCGTATAAAAATGCACGGAGCAGCGTGGCGCCCTATTTTTACCTCCTCTCCGTCTTATTATTTAATCCATTTTCTTTTCAGTATTCGATGCAACGATTTTACGAGCGAGAAACGGTGCGAAAGAGATAGCGGGGATTTGGTTGGATATAATTTAAAAATTTTTTTCTACTCGACTGGTTACGTTGGTTCGAAGTAAGTTTTTTTCGAGAGCGGGGGAATATTTTAAAGGGATTTGCTTGAAGAAGAACGTATTTAACCGGTTCGGTGATCAAGGTTGTACGAACATTCGGACGTAATTTGCGCCCAAGTTGAAGTTGCATCGTTAATTCAACATCGAGCCGGCTAAAAGTTATGCGAGTTTACGAGGCCAGCGTCGTCTTATCGAGTTATTTCCGCAGCGATGTTGTTTTACGAAATTCCGACGAATAAGTTTTCTAAAATTATATCTCGGTTCGTTTATGTTTTGTTAATACGTCGCGTCTTGAAAGCGAGATAAAAGTGGAGCGATTTTTCTTACTAACGAAATTCAAAAAGATTGAAATATGTAATTAAGAAATTTTGAAAAATCGTTTTTCATTTTACGATAATTTTTCAACGAGCGTCGTAAAATAGGAAATTAAAAATTCCGAAGGCGAATGGCATTCGCGTTAAGTTTGACGTCGTAAAAATGCTAAATCGATGGTGTTTCGGTGCATTTTTGAAAAAAAAAAAAGGCTTTCGCGTTCTCGTCACAAGTGTATGCCAACTGCATTGAAAATTTCCATTTTTATCTGCTGTGGAAAGTTCTCGGTACCGCGTATGCTGTCGATAGTTTATTGCGATTTTTCCTGATGATATAAATATTTAACATCGAATGGACGTGTTATTAATATTGCATTATGCGAAGAAATTTGTCTGAGCTGTTTTGAAGACTTTTTCTTATTTGTTTTTGATTTTCGATAAAGTTCCTCCAACTTGTCCTAACGTGAAGTTGAAACGCAAGATAATGCAATCGACCGTATTGCTGACATTTTTTTAGGCCATTATTTGGTCGTATAAAATGAGTTGTTTTCAAAACGTTGAATGAAAAAGAAATCGTACGAACGATGGAATTCATTTTGACATTCTGATTCGGAAATTACGCGGTTATTTTTTTCATCTTTCTCAGATTAATATATCATGCTATCTTCAACGATAAATGTCGCATGAACGGTCCTTCGGAAGATGCTGAAAAAAAAGGCATGTTCTCGGTTGAAAAAAATGTATACTTATAAATGTCTCGCACGAAAGCAACAATTTAAAATAATTTTTAATAAATCGTTTCGCCAATTTATTCTCGAATGGAATTTCAAATATTTTTAATATTTTCATTTACGATGCGCATTTTTTCCCGCAGTGTTTCTCCTTAATTTGATTTTTCTTTTCGAAAGACGAACGTATTTCTTTTTTCTTTGAGAAACTGATGTAGCGAAGAAATTATGTGAAACGTTTCACAAAAATTGTAAACGTTATTTACGCGATTGAAATGATCTGAGAAATTTGCTTCGGAACGATTTACATGTATCGTGTAATTTTTGTTTTTCTTGTTTTAGATCGTCGGTATTTGGCAACGTGTGAAATATTCCATGCTCGTGAAGATATCCGCGGAAATAATGTAAGTTACTTTTATTGGACCATAATGAATAGTGCTGTAGATTTTAATCGATTAATCTATCAAAATTTCAAATTAATTGACCAAACTTTTGTAATTGATTAATCGATTACCTGAATCGTCGATTGATGGAGATGACTCGAATCGTTAATTTATCGATTGTGTTCCCGGCTGACGAAAAATACTTTTGAAAATTTGAGAACGAGTCACATAAATATAATGTACATGTACTGAAAAGTGAAAATCTTAAATTTTAAGCAAAAATTTGGAAAAATACAGAGACGGCCGTTCTTAGTTATTTTATTACGCGATAGATTATGCTTTATGCGTTATTTTATTTCTTCTTCGGTATCTATTCTTTCGTTTTTTTTTTTGTTTTTTAATCTCAAGTTTTATCCCCCAACCATGTACTACTAAACCAAACACACAGTTTTCTCATTCATTTGTCGGTTATTTTAATCTACATATTAAAATCGTCGATGAAATTTAATCGATTAAATAATCGATCGATTTTCAATTAATTATCGGCTCGATTAATTTTTGAGTAATCGATGAATCGATTTTTTTTTTTTTCAATAATCGAAAGCGCTAATAATGAACGTGTTGACGGTTTATACGTCGTTAATTAAGTTGCCTATCGAAAACGCCGTAAATACGATTGTTTAATGGTTATATTATTGCCTACGCGGTTCGCCGTAAATATGAATTTTCCACGTTAGTACTTTTGCCTATCCGGTTTGCCGCAAAAACGAAGTGACGAGCGCGAGCCGTGACGACGAAAATAACGCGAATAAATCTAATTGGTATCTGCAGGAGTGCGACGTGTAAAAAAGACTATAGCACTAGGGAATTTTACAATGTGGTTGTTTAGGTCGAAGCGTACGTCTAATCGTGAAGATTGAGAAGAAAAGGTAGATTGAAAATTAAGATAAATAGAATCGTTGACAAATATAGGATATAATCACGTAGGACTTGTAGGACTTGTCCTTCTGCGCGTAGAACCTTTATAAATACGTTATTTTACGCTTTTACGTTGTCACTTTACATTAAGGTTGTTCGAAGACGAGCGTGGTTAACTCGAACGTTTTATTATACGTGCGTTGGTATTTACCGCACGGCGAAAATGCGAAAGTGGAAATTTCCGCGGTAAAAATGCGTCTACTCGAGGATGAAGATGACGGCGACGCGGTTACCAAATACGGTATTTCGGTTTGAGCGAAGCGGCGCGAACAAAGACCACTTGTACGCCGAACGCGTGTAAAAAATTAACTAAAACGGATAATTTAGTTAGTGCGTTTTGAGATTAGTTCGAACAAGTGGTATAAACATAATTTACCATGTTGAAAGATGGCATTTTAACGCGTCTCGTCGGGTCTTTTTTGACGCGTCGATGTTCAACGTGACAAGGTGACGTAACCGACGACGCGAATGAGAATTTAATCGCGTTCGTTTGCGTAAAGCGAAAAATCTCTAGCGGCTGTGCAGAGAAAGGAGAAAGAAATACGCGTCCGTAGTCGCCGCCGCGCCGCACAGTGGGCCAGGATCACGATCTAGCTGCGCATTGGGCCAAAAACGAAGGTCTCAGATAGAATATTTGACGTAGTGTTTCGAAGGTAGACAGTTTAGGGACCTCTAAACCATTTTTATTTTTTTTAATTTTATTCGTGGTTTTATAGCTGCGCAAAATATGATTTCGAATAATGCTTTTAAAAAAGGAAAGTGCGCTCTTTAGTTTTACATTAAGCTCGTTTCGCTCTGTTTTTTTTTCGAAACGTAATTTGGGTGTAAAGTAGAGGTATCAAGCAATGAATGTCCAAAAATGCCTCAAAAAGATTCACCATTTTTACGGAATGACTCAGAGTTTGGGTGGTATCTTTTACCATTTCCAAACTTTTTTCAGGGATTTTGACATGCCCCCTCTCCTCCTCCTATGGGATATATCCGAAAGTCAGATTCGGTTTTAGCACATTGAAAAACATCTTTTGGTATCACGCTTCATTTTTTCTCATTATTTGAGGGATTTGAATCTCCACCTCCCCTCTGTGGGCCAAATCCGAAAAATAACGTTTGATTTGGTTTTATCGCATCAAAAAACACTCGTTGTTATAAGAAATTTGTTTTCTGGTAGTCTATTTAATTTTTTTCGTATTTACATCTCAGTTTTTAAAATTTCGAGCTTACCCTCTCTCCTCCCTTTGGAATATATCTAAAAAATATTGTCAGATTCGGTTTTAGGGCACTGAAAAACGTATATTTGGATACCCCACTCGATTTTTTCACATTTCTAGGGAAGGTTTGAATTTCCACCACCACCATCCCCCTCCCCCCGCTCCTTAGCCTTAGAGCGAAATTTGAAGAATACTGCTAGGTTTGGTTTCATCACATCAAAAAACATACAGTTTACCCTCAACTATGTTTATTGGTAGTCTTATTTTTTTCCAATTTTTTGAATTTTTTTGAATTTTGAATCCCTTTCCCTTCTTCCATCCAGTGGGTCGAATTTAAAAAATATTACCAAATTTGAATTTAGTGTACCGGAAAACATACATTTTGACACCCCACTTAATTTTTTCATATTTTTTTGGAATTTCAAGCCTCCCTCCCTCTTCTATTGGAGCAAATCTGAAAAATAATGCCAGATTCTAGTTTAGTACATCGAAAAATATATGTTTTATTGTCAAACTCAATTTTTGTTTTTTGCCCCCAAAATTTGTAATTTCCCCACCCGCCTCTTTTGGGATGTGAAGTGAAAAATGGCCAAAAAAAATCGTATTCCACGGTGAAAAATCTTTTGAAAAAGTCATTTTCAATTCACTCTCGCGATCAGGGAACTGATAATAAGCAATGCGCAGCTGAATCGCTTTTCTGGTCTGCTGTGCGCCGTACGAACGTATACTTACGTTTTCGATTATACAAACTAAATTAATAGTGCTTCCGACTCCGACGTGATATTCGTCGCTGCCCAAAATGTACGCTTTCGGCACCAGCACGAATAGATTATAAAGCTGCGAAATTTTTCCTTTCGAATGCGATACCTGAAACAGAAATCAAAGGTGCGACGACGTTAGAGGTGCATGCAACGTTGACCAAGCAGGAAGGAAACGAGTCGTCGAAGCGTTGCTACTTGGCGCGACTTTTTATTCGCCAAAATGATGGTAGTTGTTGAAAAGTTTCCAAATGGCGATGAAAAGTTACGCCGAGAAGCGCGAATTTTATAAATACGCGAAACTTTTCCGCCTTCGTGTAGATAATCAAAAGACGGTATCAATTATAACGATGTATTCGGAAACGATTGGTGTTCTTTCGCGAAACCGGTAAATTTGCGCGCGTACCTCCCAGCGGACGTAAAGTTTTCCGCGTATATAAATTTCTACGAGCTTTCTTCCATAAATGTACGTACTACGTTGTACGCTGTACGTAGCTTTTTGAGGTGGCGGCGGCCACAAAAGTGCATTCTCGCTGTTTCGTGTTTCGTACGTACGAGTATGATGGCGATAACAAAGTAATGAATTGGAGGCGAGAAAATTTTTATCTGGCGTGGTTGGTTGGTTTTTGAAAAAAGTACTAAATCTTTCCTAGTTTCGTTAAAATTGCTTAGACGTACTAACTTTCAATATAATCTTAGACAACGTATTCGGCAAAAGTATTACCGCAGCCAATAAAATTCAACTCGTTTTGTAAAATTCGTGCGAAATTTTTCGTTCCAGTTTACCACCAAAAGTGGTGCTACTTCGGTGAAAAATTTATTTCGAAAAAGTACCGCTCGAGTATTGATCGGAAATACCGAATCACCTTTGTACGAAGTGCACACGAATGCGGATATTTTGAAACTTTCTCGAGTGCAAACGTACTCGAATAAATAAGCGTAAAGCGCGGAAAGTTGAAACGATGCTTTTTTCGCGGGGCAATTTTTTTCGTCCGTTTTTATCGACTCTGACCGTTGAAACAGAAGTTCCGATTGAAAGTTGATTGCTGCATGTTTCACGAGAATTTTTCCAAATTTGATGGAAATTTTTTGTAGTCGTCGCGTTTTCACTAACGCAGAAGCGATATCGATCGCAAGATACAATCCGGATGAATTAAAAGGATACTAGAAAGCTTTAGATTTTCTCTCGTCACATAAATAAAATGCAAAAAAATATATATATTTTCGTGTCACTATTTCACTATTTTACATGGAGTTTGCATAATCTTCGCTAATATAGTTTACTTTTCTTGCCGATAACTGTACAGCAACGTCGAAAGTAACTAAAACAACCAAGTGACTTACAACTTTTGATTTAGTTAAAGGTTCGAATGTAATCTACTTTAGTGACGTTTGTCTGCAGGCAAATACACGCTGGTTCTGTTTTCGTAGGGAGTTAAAGTTACGAATAAATCCGAATATTCTTCGAAATATATTCAAATTGCTTTAGCGAGTTGAGTTTCGAGTACATGCAGCAAAACGGCGGTAAACCGCGGTAAAATGTTTTATACCGCGAGTTCCGTCGCGTCGTGTAATTTGCGATTTTCCTTTCTTTTTTTCTCGTGGTTTTTTTTCACTTTCGAGTGATTTTTTTTTCTTTTTATTTGATGGTACGCGATGAAGGAAATATGATGTTGGACGGAGCATACAGATTGGTTTTCCGTTGGCTGGAAATGCGACCGCGAAACCGGATTAGTGCGGAATTTCTACTTTATTCCGAGTGTTAGCCCGCGTAATTACCGCTTATTTGAGCGAAGTTCAAACTTGACGGTGGAAATTTTGCTAACTTAATTTCCACTTTCTTAATAACTTTAGGTAAATGTATATCAAAAGGATAGACTCGGGTTAAGGTTAATATATGACGAAAGCAATTTACCCTCTAACGTGTTTCGTAATTTCATAATTTAAATGTTTTCTCGGGTTAACCATTATTCACGAACCGGCGATAATTTTGAAATTGCGTTCGAGCTGCGATGACGAGCGATTTTCTCACAAAGTTTAACTTTTTTGGCGAGGGTAATGTCCTTATTTCTCGTGTAATGTTTCATCTTCTATTTTGCGGTGTAGTACGAGAAAATGAATAAAATTCAAAATATAATGTGTAAAATAAACATTTCTAATGGGCAAAATCTGAGGTGCTAGTTTGGTTGCTTTTCGTCTCTTCGGCAAAACACGTCGTCGAACTTGGGGGGGGGGGATGAAGGGAAGAAGGGTGGACTTGACGTGAAACTGGTTGATAAGGGATAGATTTTTCTTATTTTGGCGGTTTTCCGTCGTTTAAGACCGAGAGATAGTTTGGTTCTTATGATGAAATTTTAAAGTTTTTGGGGCGGTTTATAATATACGATTTTACCATAATTTCGGTATTTCATTTGTGAATTTTCGTTTTCGAAGTATAAACCAGGTATGTCTGTTTGAGTTCAATCGTTACGTTTGTCTGGTTTTTCTTCTGATTTTCCCGATTTACGGAAATTCTAAAAAAAGGGGAATTATTGATTGATTTAAAAAGGATAATTCCACATCTAAATGTTATCTTTTCCTTTCCAATTTGGCAATCCCCCCAGAGTCGTATTTACGCAAAAGCAACATAAGCGTGTGCCTGGTGTGGCAATTTTTTGACGCCGCGCCGCTTTCAAATTTCAAAAAAAAAATTGCATAGCGAACAATTTTAGGAGAAATTGTACTTAAAAACTCGTGGAAAATTAGCAGTAGTAGTGATATCTTTATTGCTTATACTGTTTATATGAAACATCTAAAGCATAGGGGATTTATAAATTATTTTTTAGCTTATTAAATCAAAAAATTTTTTCCTTTTCAAACGTCTTATATCGATGTTTGTGCAGAGAATTTTAGTTTCAGTATTCATATGATTTTGAAGTCGGTGAGAGTGTTTCATTGCAAAACGTTGAATTTCTTCTGAGACAGTTGGCATTTTCAGGTCACGATGTAGGTCTTTATTTCTGATATACCATGGTGCATTTGCTATTCGACGGAGATATTTGTTTTGTACACGTTGAATTATTTCTATATTCGAAGGTTTGGCAGTACCCCAAAGTTGACAACCATATGTCCATGTAGGCTTGATGATGGTTTTGTATATTAGAAGTTTATTTTCTAATGTAGATTTTCTGCTGAAGAGCCAATATGCCTTACTCAGTTTTAGTTTCATAGCATCTCGTTTTTTCTCAATGTGAGTTCTCCATGTTAGTTTCTTATCGAGATGCATTCCAAGATATTTAGTGGAATTTTTCTGGGGTATTACGGTGTTATTGATGGTAACTGGTAGGCATAAGGTTCGACGTGTTGTGAAGATTACATGTTCAGATTTGGTTTCGTTGATTTTTATGCGCCATTTATTTAGCCACTTTTCTAAAAGGTTGACGGATTTCTGTAGGTTTCTAGTTGCAATAGTTACATCATTGTGTGAAGAAAGTATTGCTGTGTCGTCTGCAAAAGTCGCCGTTAGTGTTTCCTCATTTAGTGTAGGCAGGTCCGAGGTAAATAGTATATATAGGAAAGGTGCAAGCACACTACCTTGCGGAACACCGCTACTAATTGGATGAAATTCAGAGTATTCTTCGTTGACACAAACACGGTAATAACGCTCATGTAGATATGACTCTAAGAGGTCATGGAACTGTGGAATGTGCTTGTTAATTTTGCTTAGTAATCCAAAATGCCAGACTTTGTCGAAGGCTTGTCTTACGTCTAAAAATACTGCCGAGCAGATTCTCTTCTCTTCAAGGTCATTTTCAATTTTGCTTACAACTCGATGTATGTGATCTATTGTCGAGTGTCCAGGTCACCACAACCAATTCTTCTATTGAATTCGTGGAAAAATGATAAAAATTCCATATTTTTTTGAAAATGAATGTAAAAATTTTCGCCCTTGTTCCGCTCGGGCAATAGAACTGTATTCTTTCATTTGTTGAAGTTTCTAGGGGAGGAAATGGTCAATTTACAATCTGCCTAGGGATGCGAAAATGCTAAATTTGGTCCTGATTGCATGTTATTAAAATGAGCTAAAATTCTGAGGGGCGGTAAATTTTAATTTGCCCAAGGCGGCGGGAAAGTTAAATCCGGTCCTGAATCCCCCCACAGTGAAATCAAATCCCTTTACCCCCCTGGGTTGTAAAAATTAAGAAATTCCTTATCGAAGTTTTAGATTTTGGAAAACGATCTAAACATAAACGTATGTGAGTAGTCACATCACAGTTGAAATATGTGGCGGGGATGATTATGCGAGAGGCTGGGATGCATTTTTTTCGATTCAAGTGCCAACGAGTGTTTAAATTTATATAGGAAGGATATGTTGGAAAATTTTGGAAGTTTTTAGAATTCCCACAGTTTATCAACGCTGGTCGTCGAATTTTTCGAAAAACTTTATTGTTTGGTTGGCAAAACGCGGATATGAAGCGAGCGGGTTTTTTATTTTTGTTGCTTTTTCGTTTTTTTTTTTTCACTTTTCTTCACTCTCGAGACCGTAATA
Source organism: Maconellicoccus hirsutus (assembly GCA_003261595.1). NCBI lineage: Eukaryota > Metazoa > Arthropoda > Insecta > Hemiptera > Pseudococcidae > Maconellicoccus > Maconellicoccus hirsutus. The sequence goes on along the minus strand of QBDW01003067.1, from coordinate 6,325 downwards.
CGTTGTATCGGTATGTTTCCAAAAATGAAAGTAGAAGCTAACGTATAAAACACGGGGGAGGGGGGTTTACCGAAGATCAAAACACATCTAATTTCCAGTTTAATTTACCATTTTTAAGGAAACAATGTACTTTTAAAAAATTCAACGAGTTAAACCCGTCCGAAATGAAAACCGTCGGTAATCTTCGGGGACCCGGTTGGAACCTTTTCATATAACGAAATAAATATCGATTTCCGTCGCTTATACTCTTTCAATTCAAAATGGTACTTTTGTTTACGGAAAGTAACAAAAAAAGTGAAATATAAACAAGCCTTTAAACGTTACCGTAGTCGAGAGTCCGCTTTGGTAAAAAATATAAAAATACTCGAATATAGGTCACAAAAATATGTTTCGTTTTCGCGAACAATTCTTCGTCGCGAGTCATCGCGAGATTCGTTGTCGTACTCGAATGAATTCGATCATCGCGTCGTCTTCGTGAGAAATCTCGGAGCTGCGGGCGTTCATCCAAATGTCACCGGCCGAACTTCGAATCTAGGGTAGTTCGTTGCTTAAAAGATTACGTTGTTTTACGTAATACGCGTGTAATAACTTGTAAATAAAAAAACACGTCGGAAAAAAAATTACCAGAATAATAACGCAAGATTTATTACCCTAGGGGAAGGTTTGTTTAAGGAGCGAAAAATTATCAAAAGCTAGATACCTATTACCTAAAAAAAAGAAAAGGCTACGTAAAAACGGAATGTTCAACAATCGGAAAACGGTTTTTTCTTCATGTCGAAAATTTCGTTCGCAAAAAGGAAAATCTCGTATACGACGTCATCGCCTTATTACGACGAAACGACGATATTGGAAAAAATGTCTCTATTTAGGATAAAATTTTATCTAAAAATGCAAAATAACAAGCAGCGAGTAATGTTTTTTAAATTAAACTTCATATAAGGTTAATACCATTTGTCGTCTTATTTTTTATTTTTTCTCACGTGTTTTCTTTATACACGATTATGTTCGCTTTCAGCATTCGCTTCGCTGTTATAGCTTCTAACTTTCGTTTTGCTTAACTATCGTCGCGAAAACCTCTCGTCATCGGGTCGTTAGGTATGCAGCAATAATAATATTAAACGCGAAAGTACCAGCTTATTTGCGGATTTATAAAAATTGAAACTGATTTGAGAAAATTCTAAACGTACGAAATCCGTTGCGATTTTTCGTGTTTTTTTTTTTGTCATTTCGCATGTTATTCGGGGTTTTGTTTTTCTCATTCGCTGGTTTAACGTGTACCTGTGTAAGTTGTATACGAGGACTTGAGTAGAATTACATACGAAATGGATTTGTACTCGAATAAAGGTCGTGTCGCGTCAACGTAGCGATAAGTGAAGGTACACATCGGAGTACTTTTTGAAAATCTACGTCAACCGATGGTAATTATTCTACGAAGTCGATAGCTGTAGGATAATATGAAAACGTATACCGAGTTACCAGCATGCTTTTGACTTCCGGTTATGTACGATCGTTTCTATGTAATCTTATATGTCCTTGTGTCCTTTCACGATGCACACTCCTGTGAGCGGTAACGTTTACAAGTTTCACCCTTGAAGTGCAAATAAAAACTTCTGGTCGTATGTGCGCTTTTTTCGAATGCAATGTAATAGAAGTACTCGGAATCTTTGCGCGGGTACTTTTCAACGCGAGTATCGCGAGTTCCAAGTTATGTAGGGATTTTTGTGTATTTTGTTCTCGATATTTAAACTTTGACCCAGATGAGCTATAGAAAATTGAATTTTTTGTCATCTACGTGAATACCGTTTAGACGACGGAGATAGATGAAATCTCGGTTTTAGTTTTGGTAAATTACCATAGTACGCGATAGAGGATTTCGGTCCGCCTTTGGTTTCGTAAACGCAATATCGGAATATTAAACGCGATCAAAGGGCATCGTCGATGTCGGCGATGATTACAAAAGCACGAATTCGCTTTCGAAGGTGTAATCCTACGTTGCAGGTGGTGTAGGTGGTGTAAAAGCAAACCGCGCCAAAGGGTATCTTCGCGAATCGCGATCTCGTAAGTTATTCACGAATGCAACACGAAGGCGGAATGGTGTAGTAAGAAGACGCGACGTGTAACGACGAGAAATTAATTATTGGAATTTTGCAGGCGAAGTTGAACGTGTTGTCGTATGGGCTCAATGGGTGAACTTCGGTCACAGATTACAAGGAAGATGAGACGGTTTACAAGGTAAGATATATTTACGTAATCAGTACCGGGCGAAAGCGTCGACTGGAAGGTAATTCGGCGGAGATTTAATTTACATCGCGTGCAACGAGTAATCCCGACGATACGAATGAAGCGAAAGGCAAACGTAGTGGCGTTTAAAACGTTGAAAACGCTACGCCACATAGGACATTTACAATAATCGAAGAATCTATTATCTCAAATAGAGCTGACCCCCCCCCTCCCTCCAGTTGCTGCAGAACCGTAAATTAATTTTTTGTCGAGGTAAATAGGCAATCACAATATTGATTCCCTCAGACCTCCTCAAAATTACATCTTCAAAATCGACGGGGCAAAATGGCCACCCTGAATTATTATGATGTAAAATGAGCTAAAAATATCGTAAAAACCATAATTATTTTACTTATGACAATGACACATTATTTAAAATTTCGCATTAATTTAACAGGGTGTCCATTTTGCCCAAACGGTATGTTTTGGAAAAAAAAAAAAGAAACATGAAAAATTGAAAAATAGAGTAAAAGGGAAAACAAACACATCATTATGCAGAGAAATTGCGCTTACATAGGCGCACTGAGGATTTCTCGCTGGGGAGGGCTGCGATGTTAACTGGAAGGTAAATTCAGAGCACTATTTTTTTGAGGAGGGGCGGGAGAGGGGGTGAATGATGAAAAATGGTCATTTTGTCAATCATTCTCTATTCTCCGTTCAGTCTTAGTCAAATTTGTTCTATTTTTGTTATTTTGATGTTTACATTTTTAAAAAAACACGGCCGCTGGGGAAGCTTCAGCCCTCCTAGCCCCCCCTCCCCTTCGGTGCACCTATCTGCGCTTATATCAATTTTTGAGTAAAACATTCATTTCCGTTCAATTATTTACAAAAATTTCAATTTTTAAAGTTATTTTTCTATGCTTTATTCAAGAATTACGAAAAAATTTCAGCTAGAAGAATTTTTATTATAACATTGAATTATAAGTTGTCATGTCAAGTTACTTACAATGAAATTTCTTCGATAATTATTCAAAAATTAGTTCCACAAGAACAAGTGCGGATAGCTAGTGAAGTTACCTTAAATTGAAAATTTTTTGAAACAAGGAATCAAAAAGTTAAAAATTGTAAAATATTGCAAATATACGGTAGAAATGAAAAAAATTCGAAAATATAAGGAAATTTATCAAAATATGTGCTAAAAATGGTCAAAATATGTAATAGTGTGCTTTTTGAGGCAAAATATGCAAAATATGAAAAAACAAATTAGGCTCATTCGCTTAGAAATGCTATGAAACTTGCGAGATAGCGCAATTATCCGATTTTTAATTCAAGATGTTCATCTTGCCCCGCATGTCCGTAATGTCCCACCTTCCCCTAGTTGATTTCAAATTTAGATAAGCGTAATTATAAAAAAATCGCGTTCAAATTTAGTTCTATGATTTTATTTTTTCAAAAATTTCAATTTGAATTACCTCAAAAAGTCCAAAAACTTCTAAAAAAAACTTCACCGCAGTAAGTCACTTAAAAGTATGTAGTTTACTGCTGCGGCGATACATTTTGCTATAAAACGCTATTTTTTGGGAAAAATAGATTTTTGTTTTTACACAGAAGCCCAAAATCATCAAAAATGAAAATTTTTGTTCGTTTTAATCAATTTTTTAATTTTTCATCCCCTCCACCGGATCAAAATAGACATCCGATTTAAATTCTACCCCCTCCCCCCTCCCATACTAATTTTTGTTTCTAAATGTTGATTTCTTCATTCTTCCTCCCCTCCAGCGGGGAAGGAGAGGGGGTTAGCTCAAAATGGACACCAGGTTTGAATTCTACGTGTTCCAAAATCCCCTAATAGCCATTAAAATAAGTTTGGCGGGCTGGCTCATGTAAACGTCCTACTATGCGCTGCGTTATAATTTCTCGCTGATTACGAACGAGAAGAAAAAGACGTTTTCTTCGACGTTTTCACGTTTACGAAAGTTTATCGAGACGAGGAAAAGATCGCAGCGTGGCGAAATTATTGAAAGAAATATTCTCGATGTCTGTGCCGAAAAGAAGTCGTGCGTGAAAAGGGGACTAAACTGACACGAAGGTATTTTAAAATTATAATTCTTTTCGCGTTTCGGTCTTGTTATCGAATATAACGGAAAAATCTTGCAAGTTGAAACAGCTTCGCTGTCATTGCGATCGTCGTCGTCGCCGCGTCGTCAATATCGTTGCGAATGTTTTTCATTCGAACATTCGATAGGTTTTCCAGTTTGGTATTTCGTCTCTTTGTCGTCTTTATTCGGTGTATTCGTCCGCCTCGAATTTGCTACGCTTTTATAGCGCTTTAGTTGGAATGCAGAATTTTTACACGCCGTTTGGAAGCATCTTCTGAAATGGCGAAGTCGTTTGCTCGGTATTTTCCATATAAAAGGAACATACGAATGAAGTTGACGAATTCGTTTCGCAGATAGGCGCGCCTTTGGTTTTTTTTTTTGTAAATCAACAATGGTCACGATTTTATTTTAAAGCTGTGAAATTCGTATTTAATTTTCGAAATGCTTTTTCGCGCCGAAACGCGTTGATTGGCGGAATTCTAAACGCAACAGCGGAATCCGTTTGTATTTTACGACGTCGTTTAAGATAGCGCTCGATGGAGCGAAAGTAAAACGAAGAGAAAAAAGCTTAATTAGAAACCGAAAGAATTAGCTTTATTATTTTTTTCGTTGCGCGCAAGGTTGGACGAGCCGAGCTGCTGAAAGGATGTCAGCGCGAGGGAAATGAGAAAATTAAATTCCTCAACGTAAATCAACATCGTAGCTTTGTTGAAGCTTCGCACCGGGGTCATTAAGTGGTTTATTGTTTTTCATTGGAAGGACGCGGCGTCGGTGCCGTTGGCGGTTGGAGCTTTTTTCACTCGTGTAAAAAGCGACGATGAACGGGTTTTATGCGTGAAGTCTCGGGAAGCCGCGTGGCGCGCGGAGCGCGGGGTTTGGTGGCCGTATTACCGCGGTAAATGCGCGGTAATCGAAAAAGTACTTTTTCGTGTTATTTTATAATTACGAAATAAAAAATGAAAATAACTTTGAACGCTTTTTTTAAGTTATGGAGTTTTAAAAATTTGATGGGAGATTTTTGCGATTAGCGGGTTGGAGGGGCGACCAATCGAAATGTACGTTTTGGATTTGTCGACGATATTGGTGGTTTTTTTTCTACTTTGACGCGTTTTTTGGAAGTGGTGTTTACTCGATTTTTCATGAATTTTCAAGATCCCAAAAATATCCGCGTTTGAAAACATTTTACGCTACTGGGGTTCGTGAAAATTTCAAGCCCTTGAAGGTCGATTCACACTAAGCAATAACGTGACAGCACGAGGGACGATTAAAAAGTAAGTTACACTTCGCGATAATTCAATGGAAAAAAATCAGAAAAAGTGAAGTTTATGTATTTTTAGAATCCTTGAACATTGCTCTATTTCTCTACGTAATCGCCTAATTCGTAACGTGGTAAGAGTTTATCGATACCTCCGCGGTAGAACATTCGTCCAACTTCTTCTAGCCATTCCTTGACAAAATTTTTGCATTCTGCATCGTTTGAAAAATTCTCTCCACCCGGAGCATTTTCCAACGGACCAAACAAATGGAAGTCACAGGGTGAGAGGTCAGGGCTATAGGGTGGATGTGACTATACTTCCCATTTAAATTTCTCCAGAAGGGCACTGGTTACAGCGGCGGAGTGAGGGGTGGCGTTGTCATGAATGAGAACGATTTCATCGGACTATTTAGACTTATCGTTAAACTGTAACTCTGTTTTGGGTGCTCGGGAGGTTTCGGTTGCGTACGTCTGTATTACACGAAGCGTACTTTGTTAGCGTACAGTGTTATCAGTGATTTTACCTATGTTACCGTCAGTTTTAGATAAATAAAAAATGATGAACTTTTCATTCCAGAATAAAAAGCGTAGTTTAAAAAATGATTAAATGCGAAAAATGCGAGAAAACCTTTTCTCGGCAATTCACTTTAAAAAGGCACTATGAAAATGTTCATGGAAAAGTAAGTTACCTAATTCTCTCAGTTGTTAATCCTCGATTTTTTTAGTAATAATTGTGCTTCAATAAATTAAA
>QBDW01003056.1:0-13175 GCA_003261595.1 Maconellicoccus hirsutus | reverse complement strand
TTTTCTTTAATTTGTCATTTACACTGTTGAATATTAACCTAACACAAAAATCATTCACACTAGAGTTATCTAGATAAAATTTTCTTTCTCCCAGAACAAACCGCATATCTCTATCTATTTTAGTAATTGAGGTATAATTATTTAAAATCTGTTAACAAAAATGAAAAAAATTTTTTTTGAAAGAGTATACCGCTGTCTCTGCGTCCCGGAGATTAGGCAAACATGCATACGTAGACTCAGTTTATGTTGCACAGTTTCTGGGTTGAAGACCTTACTTCTACCCCGGAACATCCTGTATTTTCGCTTCATCTATCAAACTCATCAAAGTCAACTTACTTCGAATACACTCGAGCTTATTTCACAAAGGATAACGAAATAGTGCAAAGTTGACAACGCTTAAAAAATATTCTACAACAAAATGCAAAAGGAAACTACCCCAGCTAAATAGCCACTTATTAAGCACTCATTACACCCTCATATATGAAAAATTTCGCTGCTTTCATCGACTTCACTCCTAAACCATTCAACGCGAAGTAATAACACAACGATACTTCGATTTGTTACAGGACGCCAGTGAACAGCGACGACAAAGCGCCATATGGATTGCACAACCGGTATTAACTGTCCATCCGTTCATTCGTCGTAATTCGCAACTACCGCTGGCACACCTCCGCTGCACCTTCGAACACGCGGTAATTTTCTTACACATTACAAACCAATACACAGATCGCATCGAAGTTCTATCTTGTTAATGATCGTGAAATCATGACGTACCTGGACCTAGGCGAACGAGGAGAGAGGCTGTGAAAAACTAACTCGCCAACGAGATTAACAGAACAAGTTATATCATCGCGGCGTCAGACCGGTATGACTACTTTAAAACATTATTCTTCAGTATACGCGTACACTGCTTACACATGAGGTGCGCGTTAATACCGCATAGCAAACTTATCGCGTTGATTTTGTTATTGAAATTTTCATCGATACTTGATCCGCGGAGATCACCCTTAACAACCCCGTTAATTTAAATATGTCCGCGATGCAGAACTCCGCTTTCATTGTCGAACCGACAGTATCATAACATCGTCTAGTCTCATCCCACGCACCAAACCCCAGGTAAGGCTAACCGGCTATTATCATTATTACAAAAACAAACCTAACAATGATTCTTTCCACGTCGCATACGATTCCGAAATCGGAAAATAGAAAAAACCCAACACCGTACACGAGCGAGTACCTCGTATCGTCGGTTATTACTCGCGTTTCGCTTTTTTCTACGTGCCCTTTTTTACTCGCTAAATCGACTGCAAAGACGTCGAGCTATAATAACCGTATAAAATTCGCGCAGTGTATTGTGTATTATTATTACACGAGTACGAACGCGATCAACAGGTTTTACTTTTCTTCTTTCGTCATATATCGATGATATCGCATAACGGGAAATAAGCTCGCTTCGTCGATGCCAACAAATGGAAGGATTTTAAAACGAAATTCAAATTTATTCCGTATTACGAGTCCCTTCGACGAAATAATCGAACACTTTGCAAATCATGCACTTGGCAACGCTGCACCAGTCGTTTGCATTCGCCGCGGGAGGTCGCCAACATATTACCATATTTCTTTAATATTTGCAAAATGAAAACAAAATGATTTTTATCACGTTCTAAAAGCTTAAAATGACGTATTTTAGCCTTTAGAAGTTTAAATTTTTTGACAATTACACAAAACTACAACATCTAAACGAGGAATAGTAATTGTAAAAACGAATCAGCATAAAATCCCCTGTAAAATAATACCAAACATGATCCATTCCTGTCAAACCCAACTTCTAGTGTTGGGGGGGGGGGAGGTCAACACTCGAAGTGTCTACCTCCTTTGTATGGCTGGAATTTGCCTTACATGAGGCAATCTGACTTATCAGAGTCATTCTCCAACCAGTATTACCTCTCCTAACAAGGGAACCACTCGAAGTCTCCGGCTCGGATTTCAACGGAGGTTAAATTTTTGGGAAGATCATGTAAATAAACCCCGAAAAACCAAAATTGCAGCTGCCCAAGTTGGCTTTTCGATTTTTGACGAATTATTGAAATTTTAAAATTACAAAATTTCTATTAAAAATGTAGAATTGAAAGAAAAAATCATCGCGCAAAAGCTATGTTTCTTCTTAGTTGGACCCGCCGAATTCGAAAATCGCATCGGCAAACAGTTCTGAAACCTCCAGCGCAATTTTCATTTCTCTCCAGGACTTTGGAACACTCCGAATTGAATAAAAATCCTTATTTCGTCGACGCATGCTGGAATCGACTAAAAAATAGTTTTCCCCAAATTCGAGCCATTTTCCGATCGATTCCAGCATGCGTCAATGAAATACGGAATTTTTTCAATTCGTATTACTTTGCTATGAAAAAACCGGTCCTGGAAAACCCACTTGAGGTAGTCTGGCTGGAATTCAGTCGGTTCGGTAGGTCGGGAATAAGATAGAACCAAGGTTTTAGCTGTCCAATCTCAAATTCACGCATTCTGGAGCATTTCAATGTTCCTGGAGAAAAATTAAAATCGCGCTGGAGGCTTCAGAACGGCTCGATGATGCGGTTTTCGCATTTAGCGGGACCAAATTAGGCGAAAAAATCAATTTGTTAAATAAAACTAATAAGAACGGATGAGAATAAAAAAAAAATGAATGAATGAAATTAAACTAGAATTTATTCGTTCAAATTAAATACTAAAGAAATTAATTGATAAAATTAAAAAAAATACGTATTAATATTTCATAATAAAAAAATTGTTTATTAAAAATAATGATAAAATAGTTTTTGCGCAATTTAAAACTATTTTTAAAGATTATTATTTTTTTTTCAATTCTCCAATTTTAATACAAGTTTCAAAAATTTGCCAAAATTCGAAAAGTCAACTTGGGCAGCTGAAATTTTGGTTTTGAAGGGTTTATTGACATGCTCTTTCCAAAAATTCAACTCCCGTTGAAATCCAAGCCGAATACCTCGAAAGGTTCACTTGCAAGAAGTACACATTAATAAATTTGTTCAAAATTACACTATCACAGTAAAATGACGCCATTTTTCGATAAACTCCTTAGATTCATAATTTATACTACGTAGCGTGTGTAACTGGAACATCTGGGTTAGTGTCAAAAAATTGAAATCAAGGAGGTGTCTTCATTCAAAAAAATAATGATGTAATAAGCTCGCACAGTTCGAAATTGTCGAGTTGTACTTTTACACCGCGGGTAACGAATCAACAACGAGGGCACAAAAAACTATACATTTTTCCATTCTTCAGCCCAATTTACCAAAACTAATACATGAAAATATTTACGAAATGAAACATTCTCCAGATTCAAGACGTGTTTTTCTTCAAATAACGCAACCAAAACATGAGAAAAAATCCCGAGAAATTGAAAATTCTCAACTCGTTAATTCCGCTTTTCACAAATCCCCCTCGCTCCACCTACACTCTTCACATCCCAATGGCGTAAACTTGCCACGTCGCTTTACGTAGAATATATGCGTCTCGCGTGCGTGTATCGTAAATGTTAATAAAATTGCCTACTCGAAGTGCCGTGTTTTGAATAATAAAAATAAACGAAATCGCGCGCATCGCGGATGAGGGGAAAACCGACGGCAAACGCTCGGGGGGGTTCGTTATGTGGCAATATAATTCGCGACTTGATAACACGTACGTGTAATCTGGTTCGTCTCAACGGTTAATTTATTCGTGAACGATCGAGGCGAAACAAAAACACCGAAAAACCAACAATTTTCGCCGAATAAACACGCGTTCCATTCCGAACGCGGCTCATACAAATAATCGATGAACGAAGAGAACACGAACGCGACAATGAGCCAAATACGACGGTACTACAACGTACTCGCGAGACGATAAGGTTAGCGAGGAATTACGAAAAAAATTTCATTTCGATGATAACATAAAAGCACCGGGTAAAAAAAAAAAATTCAACGATAAAAATGTAAATGTTGAACGTTGCTCGCGAAACTAGGTCGGCTGGTCTTGCGAACCTTGCGAACATCGCCCCTTGCAATTTTTTCGCTTCAACTAAGCTCGCGTTCTCCGTACACTTATCTCTCGACACCTTTCTAACGCAAACCTGCCGATGCGTCGATAAACCGACGATACCTTTAGTATTTATCGCATCCCCCGGTCCACGCGAGTTATCGCAGCCTCAGCGTAAACATCAAAAACGACGAATTGCCGCGTATAACTCGCCCCATTCCTACGCTCCTTTTTTTTTCCCCTGCTTTCTTAACGCCGCCGTAACATGTTTATTTCGTACGAAATTGCACGAAAGGTAGGAAAAAAATGAAAGTAGAAAAAACCGAACGCCATTGCGAAGCGTATTTTAAGTTTACGAGCTTCGCAAACGAGCAAGAGGAGCTGGCCGCAGAAACGAACAAAGGCACGTGGAAAACACCGCAAAACGTCCAGATTTGCTCGCGCAAAGAAATAAATTTCTTCGAATTAGTTATCTTCCGCTCGTCGTGGTCGTCGTCGCAATACAAATACGTATTATTTGGACACGCAGACGGTACCGTGCGGCGAAGCGTCCTTTTTATTAGTTTGCTATCTTAACACCGAGACCATCTCGCTATCGTTCATTGTGTCCGTTTAAATGATCAATTTTATCCTCAATCTCGTGCTCCGTTGCGCGTCCGCATTTCGTATAACGAATCGTTTTTTATTTTCTTATTCGTAGCGGTAACTTTTTTTATTAACGTGTCCCCCAAGTTATATACGTGCTAAGGTAATAAGGCAATGCGAAGCGCACCGAGCAAAATTAACAAGCGTATAAACTTCGCGAATAAATCGAATCGCAAACACGATGTGACATTCGAACGACCAAACTACCACAAAATATACAATCGCAAACGTTTTCCGGACCTTTAATTTACATATTATCGAGAACGCGGCAAATACCAACCGCCGAGCGTCCAAATACAGGGTGCGGCAGAAGAACCTCCCACATTTTAAAAAATCATAGCGTCCTCTGTACGTAAGCTACAAAAATGAATCTAAACTGGTTAGAAAGAGGAAGAATGCCGTTTTTTTTTCAGTATATAGCCTAATTACCATGGGTGAGTGGTCTACCAAGCAACGCGCGTTTGCTGTAGAGCACTTTTTTCGAAACAATGATTCTTACATTTTGACAGTTCGCGATTTTCGAAATCATTTCAAGTTGGATGGTAAATCCGCTACTTTTGATCGAAAAACAATACTGATATGGGTTAAAAACTTCCGTGAGACGGGCTCAGCGTTGAAAAAAACTGCTGGGCATGCCGTTGACAATTGGAACATCGCCGTTAGTGAGCCAAGTGCGCCTCTCTTTAGAGCAAAAGTCCCAGTCGCTCCACTTGTATGCACATAAAAAATCTCTGGTGCGGAGAAGGAAGCTGTCACGCACATGGTTTCAGCAGGACGGTGCGACATGCCATACAGCAACAGAAACGATGCTTTGTGTTGGACGAACGTTTGGTAACCAGCTAATTTCGCGCAACTCAGAGATGGTATGGCCGTCGCGCTTCCCAGATCTTTCGGTTGGCGATTATTTTTTTGGGGGTTATTTTATTTGAAGTCGAAAGTATACGAGAATAAACCGAGAACCTTGGAAGAGTTGAAAAACGAAATTATGCAGCATTCACAGGCGATTTCGGCAGCGAGGTTGAAGAAAATTTACGTGTCATATCGAAAATGATGGTGTTTATGTAAATAATTTAATCTTCAAAACCAAAAAACCATGGAAATAAAGTTTTTATACCAAAAAAAAACGGCATTCTTCCTCTTTCTAACCAGTTTAGATTCGTTTTTGTAGCTTACGTACAGAGCTCTCTATGATTTTTTAAAATGTGGGAGGTTCTTCTGCCGCACCCTGTAGTAAGACGAAACTTCTCACATATCGTCGCTTTTTTATTTCCATCGAACGTCTGTTTTATTGACGCAAGAGAAAAAGTGAAGAAAACTTCGACAGTTTTCTGCAAGTTTTAATGAAACGGCCTCGTCCGAGTTTTACAATTTGGTTTTTTTACATTACCCTCATTTTTTGGCTCACACGACGAAACGACGAAAGCACAAAGAAACATTCGCGAAAATTTCGCAGAAAATCGAAAACAAAAATCCGACAAATTTTGGTTTTCCAGCGAAAATTTTGTAAATTTAATGGAAATGAGAAATTGGTTCGGTTTCCTCGGGAGATTACGCTTTTCTATTATTAAAATGTTCGTCTTCGTTACACTAGAAAAACTTTCAACGCATCTGGTAATTTTCTATAGAAAATTTTCATCAAAAATACAACTCGAAAACAAATTTGAGAAATAAAAATTGCGAAAGAAATTTGTTTCTTTTAAGGAGAAAGTGGGGGAAGGGATGGTTACAATTTTTTACCCTTTTCTGTACATTTTCAAAATAATATAAGGATCGTGATTTTAATGCTTTGACATCGATTCTGGCAGGGAATATCTGTGATGCATATTTTAACGATCATATGCTTTTGAGTAAAACGATAAGTTATTCGCATATTTATACCGAGAGAATTTTTCTCATTCTCAGTGAAATTTTTTAAATCTTACCTCGACTGAAACGTGCCAAAATGAACTCCGATGACGGTAAAAAGGTTTCCTCGATATTTCTTTTCACGGAATTCAAGTTTCTTCCAAATCAGCCACGCACATTCCAAGTACCGCTTTTACAAATCTGTATAAATATGAAATATGAAAAAATACATTATTTTCTCGCATCGAAAACCAGCTATCTAATCACCTATCCTAATTATCATTTATTTCGCATAAAACTCGTATCTAAATTACATAACGTTAAACGTCCCGTCGAGCCTTCGCGTACATTTGACGGCTTAAAATTGCAATTTTCTTTCGCCTGTTGCGATCGAATGAATTTAAAAAGAATCGACGTCGCTTTCCGTCGTAAGGTTCGTTTAAGCGTTCACCATTTTAAATCCGATCGAAGGTATCACCATTGTGTGCATCGCATTTTCAACGCTTCATCTCGCAATATCTTCATTGTGTTTTCGACATTTATAGAAGCTGCGATAGACACACACCCACCCACACACACACACACACACAATCACCGCACCCATACCATACATCGTACGCTTAATAACCTCGCTAAATTGGTAAGTTTTATCGTGCAACGTAAAAGGCAACGATTTCCATCGACCAGTGCTCTAATAAAAATCGCCTACTCGTAATTTTCACATTTCGTTAAACAACGAATTTTTTCAGCGTATTTTTCTCATCCAACCTAAAAATAAATACCGCCGGTGTAATTTTTCACGTAGCAAATTCGCAACAATTCGGCCTTTTTTTTCGCGTTTAAAAATAAAACGTCGCAAAGTGGTCGCACCGTCAACGGAGGTTGTTCATTAAATGAAAAGCAAAGGGGAACAAAAGAGGGGGGAAAGCTCGCAATGAAAACGTATCCTCATTTTCGAGCGCTACCAGCATTGTTCGAAACCCAACACGAGAGGCGAAGTCGATGGATGTAATTTTAAATTCCGAGTGTTCGTTAAAATTTACAAGATTTTCGACGAGTTTTTTTCCCACCCACTTTTTTTCCGTTGATGTTGTTTACCACTTTAGCGAAGGCGAAAGGTTGACGGAGGGTGAAGTTTTGAAATATATTTTCATATTATTCGTCGAGCTGCCGCAACCATCTGGTTTGATGACGACAACAATAACGAAGTCCTACAGCAACGTTGGAAAAAAAAGCGATTGAAAAATAGGGATAAAATAGGAAACCGTAGAACAAATTTCGGCATATTTTTGAAAAAAAAAATACGTCGTGCCTACCTCCGAAATCGTACAAATTTTCGCTTTTTTTTTCACTCACTCAAAAGGTAGTCACACTCAATGAATGAGATAATGAGGTTGTCGATTTTAATCCCACCTTCAAAATGATTGGTTTCATCAGCAAAGAAAAATTTCACGTTGACAAATCTTTTTTCTAGAAAACCTCAAAACTGAGTCAATTTGAACCAAAAAAAGGGAGGGGGTAATGGACAACAACAACCTCGCAAATATCATACTCTCAATTTTTTTAATAATATTGATTATGATGCTTGCGAAAATTAATAAATATTCAGTCAAATCACACGTTAAAGATATTTTATTTTAATCCCCCCCCCCGCCATGGAGGTCAAAAAGAACCGGATATGGAAAAGTGTTCCATTCCTCCAACCCAACCCATTGCAAATAATATTTATGAACCCCACAATATATTTTCGAGTTACTTTTCACTGGCCGAGACACCCTGCTGGTGTAATACCTTCTTCTTGAAAATGCAAATTCAACATCCTCGGGGATAATTTCATCGTACTCGCATTTCAACGAAGAAGCGCTAATCGCAAAGCGGTTCTTGGCAAGCGATCCGGTTTGATTTGAATTAATGATTTACGCGTAAGCATAATTGAAATACGACTTTTTTACACATTCGTAATAACAACAGTCACCTTAGTAATTCCGTTTCATACAAATACAGCTACAATGTTATACATACATTCTAACACCACTAAATTTCCCACTTCTCCCCCTCAAACTTCGCTCTTCCAACCCTCCAGCACTCCATCGTAAAACCAAGACGAGACAATTGACAACGTGAAATTTGCCCCAAAGACACATACATTAAAACACAGAACAAAACGCATATTCGTCGATCGTATTTTAAAAACGGATAAAAATGCCCGCACACTACAGTCAACCGACATTTGTAAACATCAAAAGGCACGTTTATAGCTCGTCATAAACCTACGCATCGCATACCGCGCCTCCCCCTCCCCCGAGGATATCTGGCACAAAGGACGACGCAATATGTAGACGCCTTCGCAATTTACAAACCCCCCTCTCTCTCTGCGTGCCCCTCGAAATCTTCAAATCTTCTCAATTTCATAGTACGTAGTATTTTTACGCCAATAAGACGACATTTTACGATCGAACAAGTCGTGAAAAATATTACTCCTATTAAACTCTCGCGTCAGCGTCAACCTCGAAACGCTTACTCGACGAATAGTTGAGATTTCATCGCGTACGTTGCGCCAACGTTTCGACGAAACGAGAACGCCTGAAAGAACATTTAGAACGTGAAATCGGCGGTAATACGAGTTTCGCTTAGAATCTAAAATTACTACGAATCGTTCCTTCGTATTTAATAATTTCGCGAGGTTTTCGAACAGCAGCGAAAAAAAAAATATACAGTTTGTTTCACAAGTAAATACGACTATATCACTTCCAAGGTCGAATACCGCAACCAATACAACACTGGCGTACCACGAGTTGCGTTTAGTTCAAATTTCAGGGGCAAAAATAGCGAAGTCATTAAAAAAAAAAAATCCACCGAAGCTGAAAGCAAGGCGGGTTTTGCAATGTAGGATTTAAGCGACAGTGAATCGGGGCTAAGGGGTTATAATAAAATTATAAATAATTGATTGTCACGCAAAATGGATCATGGAATATAATCCGACCATCCTTTCTCAAGATATCGAGCTTTAAGCTCCATATCTTCAGATTGGATAGTCGGATCGTGTTGCGATTTGCGTTATTGGATTCAGCGGAAAATTCCCATCATTTCGAGTACCATGATCGATTTTCGGCGAAAATTAATTATTCATAAGTAGGGCTGAGATTTTTATGTACGGGGTATGTATTTACATTTTTTCACGTGGATTTTTTTTAGACATATCAATAACATCTTCGTGAATCATAAAATTCCGAGAGAAATGAGCCCTATATGTCTAAGCATACTTTTACATATTTTACCCTAAAAAGCATAAATTGACATATTTTTGTTGTTCTGACCATTTTTCGACATATTTTGACATATTTCACATGTTTTTGCATTATTGCTACATATTTTGCAAAATCCTTCACACTTCTTTTTTTCCAATGAAAAACAAAAAAAATAAAAAAATCACTTTTTTGTCAATAAAAATAAAAAAATGCATTCATCACGAAAAAAAAGTAATTAAAAAAATTTTTCCGCTAGATGGCAACGTTTCATCATTTTTTTGTTTTTTTATCAAATAAAAATACAGTTACGTCTACAAAATTGTCGTTTTTAAATTCTTCTTTAAAAATCCAGCATGATTGCCAAACCACTTCGAAAAAATACATTTTCGCGGGCACACAGCAGCAAAACTCCAAGCTCGCTGTGCATCTTACATACTCGACATCCGGTCGTAATATCGACAACCAAAATATTATCTCAGCACTTGAAAACCTTGTCGAATAAACCGAGACCTACGGATTACCAGGGCTACTCCATGGGTAACGTTTTGCTATCTTCACGATTCGAGTTTACTTTCCGCCAGCATAACGGCGAGCTCAATTTCCAAAAACATACACCGCAATTTGTTCATTTTGTTCGTGTAAACACTAATCTCGTTCTTTTTACGTCATCGCCGATATATCAAATCGAATTTCGTACCAAATCGAGCATTAGGGTAACTCGAAGAAAAAAAGACATACCTGGTACTTGACCAAATTCAAGGAGAGTGCTTTCGAATTGAATATCTTCCAGGTAATATTTGAACTTCGTATCATCAAAGGAAATTGAGCTAAAAACCCCAAAGCTGAGCTTAATTTTGAAAAAATTTTGAAAAAGGACTATTTTAAGCACCATCACTTATTTTACGATTTACGAAGAAAAAATTGTATTTCATAATTTTATCGAATAACATGCTCAGTGAAAAAGGTTTGACCGTAAAGCGTTCAAGGGCCCAGGAGGCGAAACCCTCTAGATTTTGAAAAAAAAGTCCCGTATCTCAACTTCTCAACACCTTTCCACGGGTTTCCCCCAAAAATGGGCCATTTTTTATGATACGTATTCTTAGCTATACCTCGAAGTTACGAAATTCTTTACTCCGAGAAATTTTTCACCAAAGCACGAAAAACTTAGAACTTGGCAAAATACGCTGTACATAACTTTCGAACCACCCTACACGAGTTTAACCCCATCAAAAAAACCTCCTTCGCTTTGCTCATCCTCGACGCGCACTTTTAATGGATCCAGCTCTCTCGGTATCTTCGCCCCGTAATATGTAGTTTACGCGTTCGCGATATATACGAGTTGTATAGTACATACAGCTCCATACTAAATTTTAATAGCGCCGTCTCCTTCCTTTAACGCGATAAAACGTTACACGAGTTCGACTCGCGCTACCCCGCCTACATCCCCTCGTCAACGATTCGCTACCGGAGAAAATAAAAACGCGAGCTTTTAAAAACGTTACGCGCGTCGAGTTCAATTTCACGTATTAAATTCGAGTATAATGCGCGAAATAAAAGCTATCCCAAATCAAGGTCGTACAGCCAGCGAAACAGGCTGTGGAAATTTCGCGATCGAACGATTTTCTTTTTTTTTCCGACTCTCAAGCCCTTCAACCGCACCCCAACCCCGCTTGAATATTTCAAAACAACGCTTTCGCTTCGACACTGAGAGAAGTCCCGGTTCGCGTTATTTTTCACCGTTCTACAATTCGAGCTTCGAACTTCGAATAGCTCGAGCGCCAAATGCCGAATGACCCACATACGTCTTCGTACCAAATCCGCAACAACGCGATTATAAATCACTCGAGAAATACTCGCGAAATACCACGGTGCAATAACGTCGACACGGCCGTTATTTAATTTCGAAAAAAGACGCTCGCTTGTCGCCCAACAAAATGGAAAATATCGCTGCCAGCTATGCCACGCGATACGTTACGGTGATTCTTCGCAACCGCTGGCGGCTGCGTTTGGCGTCTACGCGATTAAATTACAAACGCTTTTTCGCCGCAGGCTGAAGCTCAAGAAGTCTACGACTAAAAACTTTCAAAAACCGTGGCCGGATAAGAATGGGTGATTGATGTTTGGGAAGTATGTAGGTGCTGGGTGGCCAAATACAACGTAAGCTCTCTTAATATACTCGTACGTTTTCTGGAGAAATTCTTCAACCACAAAGTACTAGTGGAAAAGGCTATAGGAAGATAAGCATAGGCGATATGCCTCACAGTCCAAATTTTGACGACATTTAGGTGATAGGTGGATCCTATCGAGAAACGTTCATGACCAAAATTTCAGCCCCCTCTCTCGTTTTCTAGAAATAATTTTTTTTTCGAAAATCAGATAGCATTTTTTTCTTAAATTACAATTAAAATCAGTAGATTTTGAGAAAAAAAATTATTAAAATGATGAAGTGTAGCGCGCGCGCGTATAATTGGTACTTCTCACTGTGCTATAGCGCCTCATTTACGGTTACGCGCGTTGCCGCGTTGAGCAAACGAAGCGCTACCGCACAGTGGGAAATGCCGATTGAGGCGCGCGGGCGGTTTTTGCGATTTTTGACCACGGCCCAGGAGAGGTAAAATTTTGAAAAAAGGGGTCGAAGATACATCAAAAAAATGAGTTTTGAAAATTGTGCCATTTGAGAGAGGTACTTAAAAAAAAATAAATAAAATCAAAAATGCCTGTTTGGAAGGGAAAAAATTGAAATGTGGGGTTGCTGATTTTTTCATGGTAAGCCAGAAAAAACATTTCCATCTGATTCTCGAAAAAAAAATCATTACTCGAATACGAGGAGAAGGGAGAGCGGAAATTTTTGTTGAGAACGTTTTTCGATGGTACCCAGGTGCCCAGTCGTACCCACCTACCACACAAATATCATCAAAATTTAGACCCTGCTTATAGCCTTCCTCTAACCGACCGAAGAACAAAGTGCGTTACAAAAACTCTCGTAAAAATACAATTTCAAGATAAAATAGACAAGGAAATCTTGAAATCTGCGACTTCTCACCTCTACCTCCATCTTCGTACACAGTATCGCTTAAATCTCCGCGCAGAAGTACCACCGCATAATCGTAACGTATCTCGTACACGTCTCTTAAACACATCAAAGCGCGTCTACGCGAATAAAAGCACCACGTCCTCCGCGAGCGCACCAACATCCGCAATCTTATCGACACGGCGACAGCTTTTAACGCGGATTTATTCTAAGCCATCGGGATTCATTCGTCGTTTATAAACCCTACAAAGTCGCCCCCACGATCGTCAGCGCTTCGTCGAACACACCAAATGCCATAGCACGTTGACGGTACTTAAAGTCTAAAACACAAACGCATCAACGAAGCCCTCTCCCCTCACCCTCATCCCACATCGGGT
>QBDW01003055.1:0-34283 GCA_003261595.1 Maconellicoccus hirsutus | reverse complement strand
TTAATCAAAAAAAGCTCTCCGTACAGTTCCTTCCGAGTAGATTTCCTTTAAATTAAATCAAACCGCAGTGAAATCCGTTCAGTAGTTTTCGAAAAAAGTGGTAACCAAGTGACCCCCTTTTTTCAGAAAAATCTTACTGATAAGAATGGTAAAGTATAGCCTTAAAGTTTGCAATTCAAAAGAATCTATTGACATGTCGAAGCGCGAGAGAAAAATATGATTAAAAACTTGTCAAAAGAATGTGGAAAAGTTGTCAAAGTTATCAAAAACGTAATTTAGTAAACTGTTCAAAAACGTATTGCAATGCTACAAAATTCACCAAGCATCAATGAAATTTCAATCTTTGAAAGTTACCAAAATTTTATCAGCAAACTTCAAACAAGCATTTATCAATCAAATAGAAGTTAATTTAAAAATTTGTCAAAATATCAAAACTTTGTTGTCAAACTTTATTTATTTAAATTTTATCGTTTCTATTTCAAAGTTGTCAAAGTATCGCAAGCAAAAATTGCCAAAGTTTATTAAAACCTACTTACCGAATTATGCTTGATATAGGAGTCATAAATTATCCAAAAAGTTTATAGTGTCAACAACTATCACAAATTTGTCAGGGTTGTCAAACTTCTTTAAAACATTGATCTGAATTTTGTCACTTTTATTGTAAATTGTCAGAATGCAATGATTCACTAGAAAAAATTGTCAAAAAATTCATAAATTACGCAAAAAGTTGTCAAAAGTGTCAAAAGTTGTCACAAAAATATTACTGTTGTCAAAACTATGTTGCCAATCTTCTTTGAAATATCAATCTGAATTTTTTCACTTTTACTGTAAGTTGTCAGAATGCAATAATTAATAAGAAAAAATTGTCAAAAAATTCATCAATTATGCAAAAAGTTGTCAAAGTGTCAAAACTTGTCATAAAAATATTACTATTGTCAAAAATGTGTTGTCAATCTTCTTTGAAATATCAATCTGAATTTTGTTGTTTTTATTGTAAGTTGTCGAATACGATGACTCACAAGCCGAAATTATCCAAAAATTATTCTCACTTCTGAAAATTATGTAGATTATGCGTAAGTTTCCAAAGTGTCAAAAGTTGTCACTAAATTTTCAATGTTGTCAAAGCTGTGTTGTCTAAATTGTTGATTTCACGTTCAAAAATTGTCAAGTAGTTTCGAAAACTTTTACAATTATTTTTGGTACCGTAAAAATGTATAAATTATTCATAAGTTGTCAAAGTGTAAAAACATTTTCGAAATTGTCAGTTTTGTCAAACCTCAGTCAACACAGTTATCAAAGTTCTATCTTTTCCAATGCAAACTTGTTAAAAAATTATTGTGAAAATGTCAAAATGCTTAGACTCCTCGCGAAGTTATCAAGTTGTGCGATTTTATTATGTTGAATAGAAAGTTGTCAAAATCTTATTAGTTGTCAAAATCGTATTGTCAAACTTTAGAAGAATCTTTATTAAATTTTCATTGTTTTAGAAGAAAATCTCGATAGTTTTATATTATTGTACAATTGCGACGAACGTTGTTGTCAAAACTATGTCAATTTGCGCACACAGTTGTCAAAGTGTAAATACGTGTCATGGTTTTATGTCAAACTTTTGTTAAAAGTTGGTGAAGAGTTATCGAAATGATGTTGATAAATGTAGTTACCACGACTTTAAAAAATGCTTGTCCAACTGTGACGAGTTTTAGTCAAAAATTGATTGAAGTATGGATTATGCTATGAGTCCATCATAACACTATTGCCATAAAACTTTCCAAATTTGATTTCTCAACCTTTTCTGCTCAATTCGCTTCAAAAATTAATAACTTTTTCGCACCTCACTCGTTAAACTATTTCTATGTTCTGAAACCCTATGTATGTGTATTTTTACAGACGTTCAATCTCATTTAGGTAATTTTATTCATACGTTGAAATATCTGAATGCAGGTCGAGGCAAAAAGAAGGGCTCCAAAGAAGCGGCAGTATGGGCAGCCGGAGCCATAGCCGCCTTAGGGAGTAGCGCCCTATTCGCGATGAGCGGTAAAGCAGTAGTTGCCTCAACGGTCGCTTTAATATTGAGTATTATGTGTTACTTCAAAGGCCACGGTGGTTCTTCGGGTTATACCGCTGCGTCAACGGCACCTTTGAGCTCTGCGTATCGCCATCAATGCGCTGAAGCAATTATTGACGTTAATGCCAAAGATTATAATTCGGCGGTGATCGGTTACAGAAAGAGAACTCTCGATGAACCCTGGAATTATCCTAGATATGCTACTACTCCGTCAAGCGAGCCTTCTTATGGTAGCCATAATAAATGAGAGGAGAATGGATCTTCGATTTTTGTCGTGTTACATGCCTAAGTCGAAGATCTCGATGGAAGATTGTTGCATTTTTGTATTTTTTTGGTCCAGTGGTGCTGATTTTTGTAAAATTTGTATATATTTGTGAGGTATTTATTTTTTAACGGGTTTTATTGAGCGAGAGATAGCGAATTGAGGAAGGTGGATAAAACAACAACCAATATTGGGATTATTTTAAATTTTTATTCGAAAGAATGTTCAATGGGCGATTAATGTATCTTAATTATTTATCCGAGGATTATACTTAAGGTGTAAATATTCGTGAAAATGATCGATTTAACCTAAATCGTTGGTTTAAACAGATTTTCGGCTTTTTTATTCATTGTTAGCGTATTCTTTTTACAAATCAATAAGAAAGTAAGTTTCACGTTCACGAATATTTTTCCATTGGAAACTGCTTTATTGCCAAGGATATTAAAAGATTAAATGATTTTTTTCCTCGTTTCGATTTCAATAGCGATATTTATATTTTATTGATTTAAAAAATAATTTTTTTGCCGAAAAAAACGTTACCGTCTGCGTTCGTCTTGACATTTATTCTATTATTGATGTGAAATGAATGGAAAACTCTGAAACTAGGTAGTTGAAAACAATTTGATATGCTTTGTATAATCTTATTTATTTATAGTTTAATTGCATTATAAAAACGAATCTGTATCTTATTGATTTATTAAACTTTTCCCTTTCGGTTTTTTTTTCGATATTACTTGTAACGAGATAAGCAGTGTTTCGTAAAGTGCGTTAAGGAAAAAAGATGATAGAAATGCAGAACTAGGTATTCGTAGTAAAAATCGACAACACGTCGCAACGCATTGAGCTTTTTTTTAACGATTTTTAAATCGTTCTCGTCTCATGTGGTCGGGGATGGGGTATAGAAGAGCTCATCCCCTTGTCGATTTGACAGGGCATTTTTTTTTTTTTGTAGAGGGAGTCTTAGAGAACATATTAATATGAAATTCAACAAACGAAGGTGATGGTTCGTACAAAATGGTGGCCTTTTTGAATGACAAGTGAGCGATATTTCATAATATAGATTTTAAGGGGGGAGAGGGGGGTGTACAAAAAAGCAAAAAATGTTCCTTACAAAATTCTCTATATATTAACGTTATTCACGTAAAAAGCAACGTCGAAGAGGAAAAACGCGAAGAGTAATCTTTATCCCAGATTTGCTCGATGAACTGGCAAACGTGGGAGATTTTTCAATGTTTTGTTTGTAACTCGAGATATAATTGGTTTATGAAAAAATTCATAATTACTAAAAATATTTCTTACAAAATTTCCTACAAATTATGTTATACACAATTTTCAATTTTCCAGGAAAAATGCTGCGTCAGCCAACTTCAAGTGCTCTTTTCCGTTGAGCGTCACGTTTTATGTGAATAATGTTCATGTGGTGATTCGTGAGAAATTTTTTACGAAAAAAATTTTCAGTTATTATCGATTTTTTCGTAAATCTACTCTCCTCTTAAAATCTGTATTTTGAAATATTGCTCTCCTGTTAATCAAAGAAGTTGCCATTTTGTATGAACCCTCAATTTAATTTTTTTGATCATCACTTTATTATGTTCTTTAGGACTCCCAAAACGTGTCCCGTCGAATCGACAGGGAGTGCGGTTTCCTATCATGCGGGTCCAAGACTAATATTTTTTGAATAATTTTTTCACTCTTCTCTTGAAATTTTTAATTAACTTTTGAGGACCCTTTTCGTATGCAAAGGCACGAGGAAAAATTTTGCCATAAATCTGTAACTACTTTAGGAATCCTTTGATACATCATATAGCAGTGTGTTAAATTGAAAAATTTTCGCTACTCGAAGAATCCATGACATTGATGCGTGGTTTATCAGAATTAACTCATGTATAGCGATGATGAATCAGTTTAGGTTTTATTGGCGTGACGATCTTCTTTGTTTTTAATACACGAAGAAAAACGAATTTAATTTATCTGAAAATCACTTTCGTTACTCTATATATAAATAATAAATACACGGTGCGAATTTCACATTATGTTAGTTTATACGATGGCGGCTGATGAAGAAGTATGAAAATTAATGTATCAGTTTTAATCGTTGGTAGTGTAAGTTCTCGCGTTAAATATGCACATTTATTCGTCGACAATTTTGTATTTTTCGGTGGTCGCGATTTTACAAGTGCGCGGTGAAAATAACACGAATAATGTTACGTTTAGCGAATCCAAATACGCGAAATATTTCAAAAAAGCTAGTCTCTTTAATGCTACTGGTTTATCAAATACCGCCAAAGAAATGATTAGTCAGGTAAGCCAAGTGCATTCGGTGAGATCTTCCGGTAGCCTGATGAATTGATGATTTTTGCAGGTAATTAGTGAAAAATGTTCCAGTCAGTATTCCCTTACGTGTCTTAAAATCGATATAAGTAAATTATTAGACAAATTAGAATCGGCCAAAAGCTTTCAAATATTACCCGGAGTATCGCTAATTACGTCGGAAAACGTGACCGTTAATAATACAGATTTCCCGATGGACGTGGCCTTATCCTTGATTAAATTTGGAAACAGCAGCAACGAGTTGAATTCGTACTTGAAACAGAAAGTTGGCAAATACTTGGGATCATTGACGGTGCGGGTTAATTTACTCGATAATCCTATTGTACATAATTTAAAACAATTCACCTACGATGCCCTCGGTTATGTCTTTCATCCAGCCGAAGAAACAGGTAATATCACGATTTATACAATTATCCTTCCTTTATAACAAAATTTCATTCGCAGGACGAAGTAAAAAACACGGCAAACACGATACCCATGCTGCTCTATGGTCTGCGGCGATGCTAGCAGCTCTGGGATTATCAGGTCTTGCTGCGTTGGCTGGTAAAGCATTTTTAACCGGAGCCCTAGCCCTGATCTTATCCATAGCGTGTTTGTTGAAAAGTTGCCACAGAGGGCATAAAGCAGCTCATTATGAGATCATCACGAAACCAGCGCATTTACATGATGTGGAACACATCGGATTAACGAGCGGCATTAGCTCGTCTCCTTATACCAGTTACGCCAGGCATCTCATCCAAGATCGCATCATTCCAGCCATATTGGACACAGAGACGTCCGACGAAAGGGAAATGGAAACTAAAGTTATTCCGGTACACGCGTATCAACTTTCTGCTAATATTCCGCCTCATCAAATGGTCCATCGGTGATTTATCGTGCCTTATGTCAGTTTTTCATTCACTTTTATCTTATTTATTTCGCTGTTATTTATTCCTCGGTATTTATTTTCTATTAAATTATTTTCTTGTGGTATGTTAATTTTTTTTCGCTCATCTGATATCTTTTTATAGGTCAAAAATGTATTTATATTTGATGAGTAGGTATGTTTCTTGGAGGTTTGAATTTTTCACCATCTTCGTGTCTTACTTTTCATAAATTTATCGCTTTTTGATGTTTTTTCTTGCTAAAAATATGAAATGAGGATTTCTCGCGTCATGAAGCAGTGAAGCAGTCAATTGAAAGAAAATTCATTCAAGTTATGGCTTCCATTTGTCGTTATGATGACGTTAGCTGAAAGTATTTTTAAAAATTTTGAAGTCATTTCAGAGGAAAGACATTCTTCAAAAGATAGTGGATTATTCTGATTTCAAATAAATTCGATATCTTCACCTGAGGAAAAAAAGAGTATTTCAAAAAAATTAATTAAATTGAATTGGTTAATTTAAAAAAAAAGTAACCTACTGATATGTATTTAATTTAAGTATTGAAAAATGAGAACAATTTCACCAATTTTCATGAAAGTTCTTGTCATTTTGCCAAGGTGAATGAAGTTAGTGGTTCTTATGTCCATGATTTACATACTATGTGTATGCACATAAGTAGTTTAAGTACATACTGTATGTTTTATAGGGAAGGATAGGGGCGACAGTCCACCTAATTTCCAAATCAATATTAGACGCAGATTGAAACTAATTAAAAATAAAATTTTTTATGGAATAAAAAGGAACAATGGTATATTTTTTTTACTTAGTAGAAAGCCTCCCGACATATCCCGTCAAAAACATAAATTTGCCAAATCCCTTTGTGCCTCATGATTCCGTTTTTGTATATTGGCTGGAATTTTTGGTAGATACATATATGTAATATTTTTATTTTATTCCCTCTAGTTGTAATACTCTTAATAAAATTATATTAATTGAACTTCATGGAAGGGGGCTGTTTTGAAATACTTGTACTAATTTTTTTAAAATTAATTTATTCATCATTTCAATGTAATACACTGATCGTAAATTTAATAAATTTAGAACGAAAGAAAGGAAAAAATCCTTCAAAATGCAGTATTACAGTAATGAAATAATTTAAATCACGAGTACTATGTATCATCATAACACTCAAAGAAACATCTACGATATTCGAACAATGAAATTGAAATCAAATTTACGCTGATATCATTTGGAAATTCCAAGTTGTAGTCATCCTTTACCCTGCATTCTTGTTTCTGCCCTGAGTTGCAAACAAAAAAGAATCTAAAACGCCACAGCTAAAACGAACGTCGCCCTCGTTCATTCGTTCGTTCTCTTTGTATTGTTGTAGTAGTTTGTAAATGTTCGTGTAAGAGTGGTGTTATAAAAGTTTAGTGATTTTAATTACTTTTTATGGTTTATTCTTGCTAAATTTCCTTTTTTTGTTGAATATATTCTTCGGAGTGATTGTTTTTGCGATTTCGCGTTAGTGGTGTTGAAATTGTTCGGTTTATGGTGTTTTCTGTGTGTTTGTTGCTACCGGGCGCATGGCGACATGTTGTTTAATTTTTTATTTTGAATTAAGTTCTTATTGTTTTGATGTGTGATTTTTTCGTGCTATGGTGAAATTGTTCGGTATTTAATGTGTAGTTTAATGGTAACCGCGTGGTGACGGATTTTTGGGAAGTTGGCGTCGTTCGTCGTCTGTACATTGCAAGTAGATTCAAGGTAAGATTGAGATTTCTTTACGTGCTTGTACCTCAATTGAAGCATTCTATTAATGCAATCGGTATATTCGACATTTCTGTAGTTCTTAGTCGTGCTATTTTTTGTAATTATGCTCATTTACATCCATCAAATCGCGTAATTTTGAATTTTAGTCATCGATATGCGATAGTTTAGATCTTTTGAAGTATTCGATTATCGAAATCGATCGTGGCATCGGCGCTGGTGTCGTTTCGTTCGAGTGACGTGATTCGCGTTCGCATAATCGCACTTTTACGCTATCCAGTTTTTCCACGAACGTTATACATCTTTTCGCGTTGTTATTATGATAGTGGAGATAAGAAAATTGAATTTTCCGTAGATTTTCACTTTATAATGATTTCAACGATTTAATTTTCAAGTTGTTTTACTAGCAGTTTTATAGTTTTACACGTTTTTATGCGTAAAAATGTCTTTCCTGGAAATAGATCGCACCTCTTTAGAGAACAAGCTACTACTGAACGAGGTAAGTGCTCCATTTTGAATACGTTATACATTCACTAGCTATTTATGTAACATCCAAAACACCATTTTGGCACGTATCTCATTACAGGATACTAACAATATGGAATCGATATTAAACAGCATTGGATCTCCTTCTGTGCCTACGAAATTAATCACGCCAACTCCTGGTAAATCTGATTATATACTTGTTTTCATTTTTACTTCATCATCTTATTGTTACTTTTCGGTTTAGGTTTATGTATCAAAGCATTTACGAAATCCGGCGAAAAAGTATTCATTAATGTATGCCACACCGAAGAAATCCCCCCTCCTAAAGGTTCAACTATTCCTATGAGTATCGGTAACGAAAAAGAAGTCAAAGATAAAAGTAAGTACCATTATGTTTCCTATAAGCTAATTACCTTACTAATATAATTTCCAATTTAGACGGAGAACCTTGTGTTGCCTTTGATGTTGCTCTGAATTCGAATTTTTTAACCAATAATCGCAACGAAATCGTAATTTTAACCATCATCAATGGTATCGCTAATAAACACGGGATTGATTTGGACGAAGATAGTAAGCATTAGCTAATCATTTATCGAAACATCTCCGAACTTATGTTTATCTTTATTCATCGCAGGATACGTTTTGTTGAAAAACATAAAGCACAAAGGCGAAATTAGCCCTATGAATATCGAACAACGTCCCGTCAAGAAAGATCCGCCTAAAAAACCTCTCATCAGTGAAATATCATCTAAAGAACAAAAAGTTCCTGCCAGCGAATCTTCGTGCGTTACTCCGGATTATAATTTGATCAAAATCGACGGATCTAGGCAATTTTATGCGACTGAAATCGATCTGAAAGATGTAATTACAAAAAAACACTCGTATTTCAATCGAATACCATATTAACGTTTATCTGTCGATAGGTCATTTCGAAAGATGAAATTAATTTGCAACTAGGAGAAGATCGAGTTTATTTGGCTACTAATGGCGATGTTAAATACGAATTGGAATATCATTTTCCTGAAATCGTAAACAGTGATCTTTCCGCCGCTGAATTTGATCCCGTTAAACAGGTAAGTGACGGAAATGTTTTATTTTCAGTTAGCCGTAATTCCTCGTGATGATTTTACTAATTATTCGCCCGTGTTTAGATTCTAACGGTGGTTGCGCCATTGAAATAAACAAGTTCTGGATTTTTATACCGTGTAAAATGTGTAATAGATTCGCTATAAGTGTTCATTTTAATTAAAGATATTCCTTTTGTATTCGTAGTATTTTGTTTTCGTCGATTTGTCGTAAGACGTTCGGTGAATATTTTAAATAAGATGAACAGATCGGTGACGTAATCAAACTTTACGCTTTATTAGTCCATTCGTGATTTTATTTGTCTTTAATTTTTATTTTACTGATCGTTATTTGACTTGGGTCTTTGTTTGTTTATTTATTTATTTATTTATTAGTGATTCATGGTTTAGCTTTAGTATGATTTTTTATCTCCTTCTTTCTTTTTTACTTTTTTAAAAATAATTTTTCCGAAGACATTTCATTATAAATTGGTAAATATACATTCGCAAGAGTATATAAATAATTGAATAATAAATAAGGAAATTAATGAATGAATGAATAAATAAATAAATAAATAAATAAATAAATGAACAAATAAATAGATAAATAAATAAATACAAAATAAATATAACAAAGTAACGATAATATAAAAAATGCTAATTTCAGCTCGATGAAAATGCTTCAATTTGTTTTCGAGGTTAAATTTCGAAATTTTAAAACACTCTTCCAATCATAGATCGTAATTGTTAAATTTGATCAGATAGATCTGGCACCTATTTACGATTTAGAAAATTCCAACGGCGATAAAGGCGTAGGAGTGTACGAAGAACGGTCGCCAATTTTGCGTATAATATGTTCAATATCAGTTGGTAAATTAGTACTTCTTAAAATAATTTCCGGCCCGATGGAACGTTTGTACGCGTAATTCGGGCTCAGT
The DNA here is from genome assembly GCA_003261595.1 of Maconellicoccus hirsutus. Taxonomy (NCBI): domain Eukaryota; kingdom Metazoa; phylum Arthropoda; class Insecta; order Hemiptera; family Pseudococcidae; genus Maconellicoccus; species Maconellicoccus hirsutus. The sequence goes on along the minus strand of QBDW01003055.1, from coordinate 24,504 downwards.
TCACTTCCGTGAGCTTCATGAACATCGGCAGAATGATGCGCCACGATCGGTTTGGTGATTATTTCGTACGTAGTGCTTTTCTCAGAGTGACCTTTCCCGCTAAAAGCAGATATCACTGATAACATCAACGATAACAAAGCAGCCAAGAGAGCTTTGCCCGAAAGTATGGCTATGGTTTTCATGGTCAATGCGAGTAATGTAGCTCCAGACATCCAGCCGGCCATCAGTAACGAATGCATGTATTTCTTCTTACCTCGACCTACGTATAATTTGTATGATTTAATGTGTAATTTATATGTACAACCGAAGTATTTGGATACGTACCTGTCTCCTTGGACGACGAATCGATGGCGTTGTCTCCGAATGATTTCATATCGTCGATGGTATTTTTATCAAATAGCTTAACGCTTAAGGTTAACGAATTTAGGTATTTTTGTATTTTACCGAATAAGTATTTATCTAGGGCTTCGTTGAAGTCGTTCCTTATGACTATTTCGTCTTCGACGAATCTCGCCGAGTTGTCTATTCGTTTCATCAACGATATACCTGGTAACAAGGTGTAACCTTCGGATGTGTCTAGTTTTTCGATTATATGCACCAATGCTAATTTTGCGCAAGTCACGTAACTGCTGTTCGAGCATTTTTTCCACATTACCTGCCAAAAGTTCAACATTATTTGAAAATCTGTTAAGTTATCGTACATGCAAAGGCGATTTGTGCTTTTATGACGAGTTGTAAATAATTGAGAGTACTAGCGAATATTTTTATAATTTTTTGAAAATCCGTATTTTTGGAGGCTAAACTTAGTCTCCGCTTTAAAGAGCGTTTTGTTATATTGGTAAGATGAGGTTATGGAGTAACCCCTTACTTCCTCCGGTCACGTTTGCGATTCAATTGGGTTTAGAAATTGGTGAAGTGTGTGCATGATTTCGTATTCGAGCTTATTTCCGGTCGATATCAACATGTGGAGGTGAGTTTGAGGCGTTTTTGGTTATGTTTTGATATTTAGAGACATTTTTGAGAAATGAGTTAGGTTAAAAAATTGCTATGAAATTCGAAGTTTTTCAAGATCATTACAAATAATTCATTTTTCGGAAGAATTGCGCGAGAACAATACGTATTTCGAGTGAATCATTCGCGAACCACTCAATTTCCAGCGAATCGTTCGAGATAGTTACGTATTTTGAAAAAGATAATCATCAATTTGATCATGTCTGAAATAAACCGTTCGTGAACGACTCGACTTTTGAAGAAATCGTTCACAAAGGAATCATTTTTTGAACGAATCGTTAATAATAAACTCATGTCTTCAAAGGAATCGATCGTAAACCGTTCATCTATGAGAATGAATCGTTAATGAACGACTCAACTTCAGAGTGAGTTGTTCGCGAACGAATCATTTTTTGGATAAATCATTTGCTTATATGTATTTTGTTTTTGGAAAAAATTTGTCGTGAACGATCGTATTTGAAGTGAATCATTGGAAGTAAATCGTTCACGAACGATATATTTTCAGTAAAGGTTATGCTTAAAGTTATTTTCGAGTGAATTGTATTTGAAATAGTACATTCTGTGAATCATTTCTAAAACGAATCTTTCGTTTGCAAATGACCGTTCAGTTAACTAATTTACCCAATTTTGGTATTTTTGTTTCATGTGAAGTGAAACTTGACTGACGAGCAAAGGTGCCCAAACTGAATAAAATGAAAAAATTTTAGATTTTTTTTTCCATTTCACCCCATGAAATCCATTTTTGTTCTTTCATCACTTAAGATGGCGTAAGACGAGACAATTATATGAAAATTTTCATTACTCACTTCGGATACTTTCTCATTCACTACTCAAGTTTCTCTTCATTGATATAAAAGTACCGAATTGAGTAAATTGTTTGATTTGACAGTATTGAAATCCATTAAACATGCGAATTGTATTTCTGAAGGAAATCGATTTTTTTCGAATTATTTTCGTCATCCAACTTTTTGCTGATTTGACGTGAAACGACCCAATCACATCGTACATATGTATAGAAAATTTCTATGAATTTGATGGGAGTGAAGGTGAATTGAACGATGGGCGGGGAGAGGGTAGAATATAGTTTTTGCGTAATTTATTAAAGTTTTAAATCAAAAGTGATTTTACAATTTTAAGTTTTTGGCTTAGAAATGACATAATAAAGTGACAAGGGTAATTAAGGACAATTTCATCACTACTTGCGCAACGACCGGCGTAAATTTTAGGAATTTGTTGATTTTCGAATTCATGTATTCCAAAAAAGGGGTGTTTTTTGGAAAAATCAAAATTTTAGTGAAGTTGATTTTGTAGGAAGGCATTACTCTCAAAATTTTCGTTTAAATAAACCTTTCAAAATTGCATTATCGGTGAAACCAACGCTTTATGATGTTTTCAAAATTGAGGTGTGTGTGCGGTAGAAATTTTGATCACGAGTGGTGCGGGGGAAGGGGCAGGTTCTAGTTCGAACGACATAGCGAAATTAGAATCATTTTAATTACTTGGTTCAAATTTGTTCTTTTTTTTGAATCGGACAGGCACATATAATAATAAACCAAAAAGACGAGGGGGTGGGCTGTGGGTTCTAGAAGAGTTTTATCTATTTTCAGTATCGAATAATTAATGTTATTGTAAAAATGTTAAAAATGTAAAAATGTAGTTTTTTCTGAAAAATACGCGCTTCTATTTTCTCATCGTTGAGGTGCCTCATCAAGATGACTCGTGTTTTTGAAAATTTTCCAATTTTTAATTTGCCTAGGTTATTATTTTTGAGCGGGGAAGTTCCAAAATTGTCATTTTGCTTTTGACAGTTCTTACGAAGTGCAAATTGTTGCAAATTGTTAGTCACTTTTATTTTTATTAAATCACGTTGTTTAATTTTGCTCAAAATTTCTTATTCGTACATATTATGTGCGTACTTTTTGATTCACGAGGTAAAAAGGCAAAATGGAATATAAGTACGAACCTTTTTCAGGGTATCCGCTGAGATTTCAATTAATTCTTGAGGTTTGGTGTTATTATATCTCTGACGATCCTTCGCGTCATCGAGATTGTCGCCGGCTCGCACCGAAACCACAACAAAACACAATGTAAATAACGAACAAAATCGCCACGAAATTTGCATATTTGCGGAACGCGACGCGAAGTTAGAAGCGGAATAAGCAACGAAAAAGCGATCCGAGAATTTGCAGCAAAACGCGTAAATTTTTTCTTCGGTTTAGGCGATCCACGACATGGAAAATTTTTCTCACTTATAACTACGTTTATGTCGCACGTCGAACTGAAGAGCTAGCGATATCTTGGCAATTGTTATATAAAAAAAAGAAAAAAATAGAGGATTATTTGGGTCGTCGATAAATGTGTGTCTGAGCAGCAATCATCAATTACACGCATCAGTCGAAATGACCAAAGGGAAGAACGTGTGTCCTTTGCATAAAGACGTCGACGCTTTATTCGCGTCGAAGTTGGAAAAGGAGAAAAAAAACGGATGAAAAACCATTTGCCGTTTAATTGTATTAACTTTCCCTTGAAATGTGTCATGGTGGTGTTAATCGACGGACGCTATCTTGTTTTGTTCCATCAACGTACGAATGACAATTGGCGAATTGGATAAATTGACGAGATCAAACGTGTATATCGTATTGCACGAGTTTGAAAAGACGCGCGACGACTATTTACGTATTCGCGTGCGTCGGCGGGTACCGTAATGGAGATTTTTTTGCCGCATGAAATTAAAAGTATATCTAAGGAATTGCGCGTAAGGTGAGTTTTTTTCGGCTTGTTACGAGACGTTGACGTGAAATTAGCATCTGTCACGATGACATCTGTCTTAAGAGAGATGATTTTCATTGTAAAAGTAACAGTAATGCAGGCGTAATTTGTTGAAAGTGAGTAGGATCGTAAGAGTTTCCGTGTAACGTGGTGAAATTCCAAGTGTTGAAGAATTTCAACCTCGGAGTAGTCTTAATTACCAATTATGGAATGATTTTCCGGAAAATCTCGCTTATCTGATTATGCAAATGTTTCGAGCTGATATGAAAAAAAAATACAATGACCAAAATTCGCCCCTCTTGACTCTCCACAACTTTTCTCCCCATAATTTTCACCTCAAATAAACCGTTGATCGACTATGTTTGCTCCCACGAGGAGTATTTTGGAAGCAAGAAGTCAAAAACAAGTGTTTCATCAGATAGCTCGAAAATTTGAGAGGTGTGGAAAATTTGTAAGAACAGAAAATGTACCTTTTTTTATTCCCCACAATTTTTGTTTCAACCATTTTCCCACCAGATCAACAAGTGGTCCTCAAAATTCGCTCACGTACATATTTTGGCCAAAAACACCAAAAATAACGGGTTTCAAATAGCTAACATTGTTTTCTAGAATAGTCCGCTTAGTGAAATTTAAAATCCCTGGATAAACTCGACCTCAATAAGGGGTGACGACTGTGTTTCTAAAAATTTGACGAGCCCAAGAGAAATCCTTTCCGATAATTCAATAAAAATTCAAATTATTTTCCACTCCTTTCTGTAATAGGCGTAAAATCTCTCTTCTAACAACCCCCCCCCCCAAAACATCAGTAGCCTCAGTTACTGTACATAGCAAAAATTAGGGGAAAAATTGAGGAGTAAGAGATGATCTAAGTGAATTTATCATGATGACTAAAGTTGTAAAAAAATTGAAAGGGAACAATGTTTGAATTTTTTTTTGTAATTACAATGTTGTTTCATTGAGAACGTTTTCTCAAATTTGGGGGAGGAGGATGTCGCGGTCCCTTTTTTGATTTCATTTTGCTAAATTTTAATTTTTTCATCGAAATCAGGTTTTTTAATGAAAATATGTCTGAATGAATTGTCGTCCTGTTTTCCTGTCTGTTGATAAATTGTTTTCTACGTTACAAGAATTGCTGCAAAATGAATTTTCGTAATGAACAAAAGTGTAGAGAAAATTTCAAGGGAGAATTTCCATCGAATATTGTTTTTCGTGAAGTCAGTAAGTGGAGCGGTATACGTGTTTCTCATGGGGAGGGGAGGGGAAGAAGCTTTGAAAAATGAGTGAGAAACTGTTGAGTGATTTTTCATTATAGGTGCACTACCTTCGCTAGTTATCGCCCCCAACCCCCTTCGCATTGCGCAATGCTTGCTACCTACCACTTTTTTTTTCTGTTCATATTTTTAATTCTCAATTATATTGAAGTTACAAAAATCTGTTCAAAATTTGACGAAATTCGGTTCGCTAGTTCTGGCGTGATGAGGTCAAAAAGAAAACGGTTATCATTTTATATGCATAAATGCCGCCAGCCCCCGACCCCCACTTCTTCTGATTTGATTCAAAATAGACTCAATTGTTGGTGCGTCGTTGGTGCGGGATAAATCAGCAATTTTTTTCGTTAGTGCACACCCCCTCCCTTAATATAGACGATTCTTATGGGGGGTAGGGGGTGGTTGAACATGCCGTCAGCCCCACAAGGTCTTTATAAGAGGGGACGAAATTGGTGTCAATCGAGGCGTCTTCGTTTGTGCAGGATAGTGCAGTAAAAATTTTTCGTCTGGTACTACCCCTCTCCTTATTATTTTAAAAAAACTTATGGGGGAGGGGCTGTCGACAGCTCTTTGTAGGGAAAAAATGGATGTACGAAAACCTATCTCTTGACTGAAAATATTCACGATGAAATTTTCTTCTCACTTGAATGGAAAATTGGCCGGAATATATTTTGGTAGAATATTGGTAAATAGGTACCTCGAGATTTTATCAATTTATAACTACTTTCGCTTTTTTTCGCCTATGTCGAATGGTAATACGATGGTAATTGTATGCGATGTGTTCAACGTAGTTCGTTTTTACGGTATTTCGCTCACGTCAGATGAAGGTTTTTCTTCGAGGTTCATTTGAGAGTAATATGTGATGTATTGTCGAACTGATAAATAGATTATTTGAATAACGCCAATCCTATTGTGTTTTTGAAGCTGATTATGCTATCATTTTTGTAGAAGTGAATGGCCAAAGTCGGCGGAGAAGGTAATGAAACCGATTCTGTGATTTGAACGAAGTTTCACGACGGAGTAGTTTGAAAGTTGGGTGAATTCGGCGATGGAAAGAGATGAAGTGTTGGGTGACGTAATCGAAGAGGATCGTGTTGGTGGGTTTCCTGTCACGTTTTCTGACAATTTCCTCGATCTGACTTCGTCGGAATTTTTTTCTTTCGAGTTGAAAGAAAATTAATATGAAGGTAGTAGTCGCTTCCCTTCCATTTTTCTAATGCTGTTGACTTTTGTGTTCAAATTTTCATTATTTCTTTGGCGTAATGGTCGTCTTCGGCTTGTGGTGCGTGAAAACTAAAACAAGAGAAGAAATTAATTCAAAAAAACAAGCAGATGAAATGCGGTGAAAATTGAAAAAAAAAACGATATAAATAAAAACATTAACGAAACTTTATTTAAATAGAGAAAAAAAGGAAAAGCAATAAATAAATAATTTAGCGATATAAATAAATAAATACAACGATACGTTAATTATCAAAAAGAGTAAATTCGCTTAAATGGGAAAAAAATGACAAATTTACGAATTCTTATAACAAAAAAAAAATCAATCTATATTTCCTTTTTTTAGGACAACGGTTAGTAATTACTTTACATAAAAGAATAATACGAGAATGCGTTGGGTGATATTGAAACGTGTGTAATAAAATATATCGATCACGAACGAAAGAATAACATCTATTTTCAAGGTATTAGCCGTTCGTCGAATACCATTTCAAACGGATCGAATTGTTGCGATTTGAAGTTAGGTGGAAAAGCATGGCTTGTGGTACGAGAAGAAGGCTTCTTTATTATTGAATTCTTTCGATTTGATCCAATTATTTGACACGATTAATAGAGGCGCGATTCTTAGTATTTTCTTCCTCTCATTCGGTAAAATTCTAAGTATTTGGAGTGATGTCTGATGCGCGTGTGCGTATGTGGCTCTGGGAGTCATCGAGGAGATCCGTTATGGCGGTAAGAACTGCTTCGGGAGGTAACGTCCGATGGGCGCGAAATGAACGCGATTTTTAGATAATCGAACGAGTAGGTTTCACGAGGGGATCGGTCGCGTTGGCATTTTCTCGCTGGTTCGTCGTGTTTTGGAAATGCTGAGGTAGTTTTGAAAGACGCGACGAAGGCAGTAGAAGATGGAATTAATGATGCGTGGCGTGTTACCAGCGTCATCGTGATGCTTCGTTGCGAAGACGATTAATTAATTTGGCAGGTCTGGACGTCTATCGCAAGGACCATCGATGTGCTTGTGCATTGGCCGCTGAAGAAGGAGGGAAAAAAATGCAAAAAGATGGCGCATATCGGTGAAATTATTCGATGATAAATTACAAAAAAAGAAAAAAATTGACTAGAGTGACATCTAATTTATAAGGTCAAAGATGTCGGGTTTTGTTTGTATTGGTTATACGAGTAAAGATGAAGTACGGTGATTATTGCCGGAGAAGCGTAATAATGGTAATTTAGCGTAGAACAAATAGCTGCGCTGTGGGGCAACGGTCGACGTATGGTTGATATATGGAGGGAAACGATATTAAAACGACGATGGGCGACGAGGCAGCCCGGCTTAGTAGGTTTTTTAAACGGAGCGTTTGTATATAGGTCGCACGTGAGCCTTATACGCTAATTGATGGACGTCTTCGCGCGATGGAAGCTGAATTTCGGAACGTGCAGAAATGCTGGACATTTTATCCCATTCCATGTTTCGGCCGTATTGGTGTCCGGTGGCGGCCGAATGAGGGTCTTGTAGTTCGGCGGTGTACGCGTGCGAGTACATCGGCTTGGCGACTATTTCGTAGGTGGTGGTGCTCTTCTGGTGAGCATGGCCGCTGCTTTTGTACGCGGTGAAGCAGCTGATAACGATGGAGAGCAAAGCGGCGGCGAGGGCTTTGGTGGCCATCGCCATCAGCGAGCTGAGACCCATCCATAAGAGGGTGCCTCCGGTGAGCACGCCGGCGGTTAGTAGTGTTGTTCCCCACTTGCCGGTTTTCTTGTCGGCTGCGAACAGAAAGCGGTGGTGAAATTGAGTGGCGCAAAACAGGTTCAAATAGTTGGAGATCCCTATGAAGGCTCTTGGATGAATTGAAGCGATTTTTTGAATTGCCTTGAAACGAGGTAGTGGCAAAGAGACTAATGATACCTGATACTAATACGATTGCCAAATGAAGATGGCACTCGTTGTCGACAATGGAATATTAGGAGATCCCAAAGATGGCTCTTGGATAAATTGAAATTCTTTTCATGCTTGTCTTTTGAAGACCTCGAAATAAGTCAAAAAGAGTATGACTCTTGCAAAGGACTTTACACTGTTTTGAGAATTTTTAGAGATGATGTTCCGATGAATCAGACAAACACCTCGTGGAGTTTGCCAAATGAAAATGGCCCTTGGTGTCGACAATGAAATTGAATGATACAATTTGAAAATGTCGAGAGGTTTTTAATCTGTTTGCGAGACATGTTTCTCTTTACAGCATTCAAGATCAAGATCCCCAGTGGTTGCAAGAGTTCGTGAAGACCTTCGTACTACACTTTTTGGTATATGACAGACCACGATATATCATCGCGTCGCTATCGGCAAATGAAAAAAAAGCGAAAAATATGGATACACGTAGATACAATTTACAAAGAAAAATGTTACCTCTACCGTCAACAGAACGGATGAAATTATCCAGCATGCTGGTCCCGAACGATTTCCCCTTCTTTTGGTTACCATCGAGTAATTGCACGTTGAGCGATAACGATTTGGCATAGTTTGTGACTCGTTTCAGCAACAGCTCGTCTAATTGATCGCCGACGTTGTCCGCCGAAAATACCATTTTCATGTCGGAAGTCTTCTGGGAAGCGAAGACGTCCGGATTCGAGGTGACCTTGATGCCTGGAAGGATGCTGAAATCTGTGTTTTTGCCCAAGTTATCGATGGTCGAGATTAGGTCCACTTTCAGACAGTTCATGTTGTAGTTTCGCGAGCATCGTTTTTTCGTGAGCTGAAAAAGCAGCAGAGGAGTTAGTGAGGTGGAATTGAGTGCAGGATGGGAGATAGGTTGAGATTTGGGCTTGAGAAGAGGTTGGTATGGGAGAGGATGAACAACGTGATGAATAAAACGATTGCGTGAAAGGATGAGAGGTTATTGGGATTTAATGATTTAATCAGGTATTTAGAATTTTTGGTTTCCATTAAGATTCGACGTGGGGTCTTCAACAATTGTGGAACTTGCAATTTGGAAAATTTCCACAAATAAACTGAGTTGATTTCTTTGGGGCAAAAAAATCGCCAAAATGAATCAAATAATCATACGTACAATTTAAAATTCCATCATCGATTGTGAATTTTATTTCTATTTTATATTGAAATTATCCTTGCATCAATTTTCTCGTTATTTGAGTAAAATGATGGAAGGAAATTTAACTGCGAAAATTTATGATACATGAAGGCTCAAACTAAATATTATTTTTTCAATTACTTTCCCCCTAGAACTTCAAAAACAATTTTGACAATGGTTTAGTTAGTTTCTTAGATATGTTGGAGTTGGAAATCAAAAGGAGAGTAATCATCATCTGATTTCAAACTTCAGCATAGACTCTAGAAATTAACTGAACCATGGTCGAAGTCGTTTTTGCGGTTCCAAGCTTGTCTTTTTTGAGTTTTTGGTTCATGATGGTAACTTCGTTTTTTATTTATGCAGAAATCATGTTATTTTGAAATTATTTTGTTCTTGTTTTTTTTTTTTTGAAATTATGCAAGTTATTTTATTTTGTTGTGTTTCTTCTCCAAGTATAATTTTTTACTGTCTGTTTCGTCGTTTCTTTTTTTCTTTTTTTTTAAAGCGAAGAATAAAAATTTTTATTACATTTTAAAATGACTATTGTAATAGACTCTGGCCTCCTTTTTTTGATAAATGTAATTGTAGACTTTAAAAACATTAATTTAATTAGTTGGTTAAAATTTAGTTAGTTTGTAATTTTTCACCAAATGGAATTTTTAAAAAATTTTTTCAAGTGGTACAATATTGTTGGAAAAAAACGAATTTGAATTAGACTTTTTTCAAGTAACAGCTTTTCTATTTTACCTACTCCAATCAATTTCCTAATTTTTAATTGGAAAAAATAATTGGAGAAATTTAACGTTTTAATTTTTCAATTTAATTTAATTTTTCAATCTACGAGTATCGATTTAACGAAAACAATTCAACTAATTTCGTGTTCATTTGATTTTTTTCTCGGATTTTTGGATTTTTTTGTGATTTTTTTCTATTGACATGATGATCTAGTGGTCGAATTTTAAGTGTAGGTCTATTGTGAGGACTCATGAAAAGCTCAGAGATGATTCCACCGTTGAAGTTGTATAAGTTGCCTAGTGCTCGAAAGAAGGCTGTTGAATATTTTCAAGTAAATTAAAATATCGATAGTGTAATAGAAAAATTTGAAATTTAACAATTTTGAGAGGTTATGTTTATCTCGGAGAGTTGGGAAAATTCAGCGACGTGTTAATTCTGTAGATTTCTCCGTTTAACCAAAGGTCACTATAATGTTTCATCGGACCTTACCTTTTTGAAATCGGGCAAATTAGTCGGTGTGGTTGTACTGAAGGCGATGTATTCCTCAGTAACGGTGGTGTGTTTTTCTTCAGCTGCATTGTTGGCATTTGTGGTATGAGATTCGTCGCAAAACACCGTACTCAACACAGCACCACAGAGAACGACATAAGTAAACGCGAACATATCGGAAACGCAAAACAAGCGACGGATATTGAGATAAATGAAAACTTGAGCTAAAGCTCGAAATGGCTAAATAAATCGCAACTTAAATCACCAACGCGCAACACTTCGATAACATTACCCACTGTGGTCGGATTTCGGAAAATTGTTTTTTCGTTTGTTTTCGACGATGATTTGTTGCGTTGTATTTTTTTTTTCGATAAAAACGAAAAACCGACTTATATCGGAGCGGCTGTGACAGAAGACTAAGCGCTCAAAGTGTACCTTATTTGCATAAATACTCGTCGATAATGAATAAACAAGAATTAATCGATTTTTCCGAAGAAATCTCGACAAAGGTTTCCCCAATGCGGATAACAAAAGAAAATCTATATACGGGAAAGATACGACGGTGTAGATAACGTCGCCGTGTCTTTATTAAACAGCAGGGCATACGATTTAAACAAAAACGATTTTTTGTAACGCCAAATACGTGACCTAAGATTCGTATAATACATTTAGGAATTTAATTCTGCGACGAATTTAGCCACGGAGAAGATGAGCGAATTTCGTAGGCTCGTTGGTGAAACGCATATAGGTTTCTTTTTTTTTCATCTTCGAAGAATAGCGGTAGAATTGATGTTACGCGTGAATGGAAAAGCAAGGTGAAGGGAAACGAGATGGGGTGATTTCGGATTGCTGATGTGTTTTGAGGATTTAGGAAATGGTACTTTTTTTTATTTTATTTTTTGCGTAGTTTTATATTTAGGTTTCTGGGATGTTTGATTTTTATTGCAGGCAATCTAGCCCAAAAATGGCCTCGAGATGGCAAAATGACCGGATTAGGTGGAATCTGGCAAAGCATTTTATCCATTTACAGCGTATCTCATTTCGAGATACATATCGCATCTTTGGAGGTATAAGGTTACATCTCGAAGAAAGTGAAATTTTACAGGAAAGCGATTTTTCAGTTTTTGGTGAGATACATATAAACCCGAAAAATGCAAAAATCTCAAAATTGTGTTTTTTTGAGATTTTTTGGTATTATTCCGTAAGTTTTTGTGGATTTTGTCCTCCTAAAATCAGTTTTCTCTGAAAATCGCGTGGAAAAAACCTTGAACCTCCTTTTCAGTTTTTGAGCCGCATCTCATTAAGTTGATGTTTTGTGCAATAACTCGAAAAATATTGATTGTAACGCAATTGTAGTTATATGATTTCATAATCTATATGAAATTCCTCGTCAAACGAGATGTCAACGAAATTTCCAAGTCGAGGGGGTGGAGCTACAATCGTTTGAAGAGGAGGGGTGTTGGAGCATGCCTGAAATAAGCATGTAAACGAAATCAGAGATATTACGAAATCGCTCAAAACGTAATAGTAGCCTACCTTGTACCTTTGTGAATATCCGGCGAACTTGGTGGGGGGGGGTCGCCTGCTTTTCCTTTTCCCCTACCTCTTCGTAAAACCCGTTTTTTGAAATTATTCAACTATTAGAAATGAAAAATGGAAGTCCAACTGTATTAATAAAAGTAGAAACATTAATTTGGTTATTGTTGTATATGTTAAATACCAATTATACCATTTGTGATCATTAGGGATGGGATTTTTATGCTTTTGCATATTTTTTTCCCTTGTTTACGGAAAGGAATATTTACAATATCTTTGCGAATCATAAAATTCCAAGAAGAATGAGCCTAATTTGTTAGGGAATATTTTTGGATATTTTTGGTAAAAAGCATAAAAATGCATATTTTCGGGATTTTTCTCAGCTATTAGGCATAAAAAAGCATATTTAGGCTATTTTCGACCTTTTTAGAGCATATTTTACTAAAATACTCAAAAATCTGCTTTTTCAAAAAAAAAAAACTGAAAAATCAAAAAAAAAAAAAAAATTGATTTTTTTTTCTGTGATTTTTTTGCAATGTTTACACTAGATTGCGACTATGAAAAATTGTACACTTTACATTTTGTACACCTGGTAAACTGTGGAGGAGTGAGCATGCACCTGGTCATTGCTTACTTTACGATGTTATGATCAAATCACGAATTACGATTTTTCTACGATTTTTTGTGTTAATATCAACTGTTAACCTGTTATTTTATGATTAAGATTGTGATTTAATTATTAAAAGACTTGAGTTCCAGCATTAATTTTGTCATATTATTGTTCTCCTTCAAAAACCCTGAATTTTGATACCCATATTGCCCCCTTTTATTGAGCATATATCGGGCATATTTTCATGTTTTAGGGAATATTTTCGGCATATTTCGTACTCGAAAAAACATATTTTATGCGCATAAAACACGATTTTTAGGGCATAAAAATCCCATCCCTAGTGATCATAATCCCTCCCTCTGCTGTGGATCGCTATCTGATTTGTATATGAACGCTGGTTATGCAATAGGATGGGGCAAAAAATGGAGGGTCTGCGATTTGGCTGAAATTTTATTAAATATGTTGTGAAACCATCTCATACAAATTTTTAGCCCTCCAACTCACCCCCAAGTGGAATTGTAACCTATCAAAGTGACATTTTTCAAAAAAAATGTTTTTTTGTTTTTTCCCCCTAAAAATCTCCTAAAAGGTGTCAGGTCGAGGATGGCGGAGGCTTTAGAGGGGGTTTTTGAGATGCTAAATTCGACTTCGAAACTGGTTTTTCAATTGGGGGAAATTTTTACCAGCTACTTTCTAACTGTAAGTTTACCAAATAGTGTTTTTATTGGAAAAAATTGCGAAATTTCGTTATTTCGAGATATTTGCAGATTTTTGTCGAACAGAGTGTTCCAGATTTCTTTGGTCGTCCGTAGTATTTTTTTTTTACTTCTCGATAAAACGTAATACGAGCCAATTTACGTTTGTAGAATGATATAATATTTTTTATAAACGTTTATCAGCAAATTACACGTAATTTTTCCCTCGCAATCGAACAAGTATTTGGTAAGAGGAGTAGGTCATTGTTGAGTGTAAGATATTCGAAAAATTCGCTTCAATTAGCATCCGAATGGTAAACAGTAGTGCGACAAGCGGTTGCGAATTTGTTTGCTATTTTGAGCGATTCGTTAACGAACGCGGCGTAGAAAATCGATGTCACTTTCACTGGAGAATTTTTGCAGCTAATATGAAGTGACATTAAACTGTTAATGATTTTTTATATATGCACGTTTGTTTAGTTAAATGAACCTCTCACGACGAAGTACAACAACGTAACGGAACCAGGTGAACTAAATAAAGTCGATTAGGTCGCGCAATAATGGCGACCAAGGAAGATACGCTTCGATGATTATCATCTCGCGTAATTAGGAAGTGATCGGGCGACGGATGATGGAGGGAAGAGTGGATTTGCAGAGATGGACGAGCAGGTTAGCCCAAGGCTGGGTTTTATTGAGGGATTGAGAAGTATTCAATTGTTTAATTTAGACGATTTTCTCAAAATTATTTCAATTGATATGTATCATGCATGAATTGAGGTGGCCTTAAACATAGCCCTGGGCCCATTCTCGATCTCGATGGATCTGTGTGGTTGCGATGGTCTTGGAGAAGATGGCGTAATAGCGTTGTGGACAGAATCCCTTTGAGCTGAAGTGACGTAATGGGATGTTTGGATGTTAGTGAAAAACGACACGTGTTTATTGTCAGAATTTCTTGGAGGTGCGAACTACACGACTGTGGTACAATGAACAAGATCCACATCATTCTGATGCCTTTTGAAACCACCGAAAAAAATAGAAACTTGATGGAGGCTCTGAAATAACCGAAATTGAAGATTTTTTCAGGAGGTCGATATTGGAGGAAAAATGAAGTTTTAGTAATTTCATAAAATTTGTATGGTTTTTAAAACTTTCACAATATTTGGAAAAACGTATCAAAGATGGGAAAAACGAAGTGCAGGTTGAAGTACGCGCATACATGCCCACAAACGGCATTCCATTAGGCAGAGCACATGATGTTAGGTGCTTGTCACCAGTGACCCGGACCTTGTTGCGTGGAATAAACTCTATTCTTTGGGCCGTGCGGTACATACGGAGGCGAAAGTGAAGCTAGCCGCGGGCTAGAGCGGTAAAAAATTACACCTATTTAAAGCGCTCGTGTTAACCGGCCAAGTTTATTTACCAAGTCGACAAACCTACGGCGCATGCTTTTTTCCCTGCGCGAGACATTGTTGCCCGTTGTTCGCGACGAACTTTCTTTTTTCTTTGTGACGGCGTCTTCGTCTGCGCTGCGCGAAGATGCGGGTAACAAGTGCGAAGAGCGTCGAGAAATGCGGAATGACTCGCTAGGTGAATCAGGTTTTGAAGAAAGTGCCGGTTGTGGAAATTGGGCGGAAAATTGCGTCGTTTTTGGTAACATCGAGCATATAGGAAGCGTGGAGTAGGTTTGCGTATTCGATTAATGTTTTTTTCTTCTATTTACTCGTGACGTATTTGCGTGCGCGAGAATATGGTATTTGCCTCTTGCGATAATGGAAAATGTCAGAATGTAATTTAAATTGAAGTAAAGATCGTGGTTTCTAGTGGGAAAGCGATGGTCTTGTCAAGTGTGGTGTGCGAGTTTGGATGTTTAATGGTAAATTTTCGACTAAACGGAAATGAAAGTGAGATGGTGGTTTCTATTGAGTAGGATTCTTGTAATTGTTGGAGTAACGTGGTGCTCGAGCTAGTGGTTGTTTCACAGCTGAAGATGTAAATTGAAAAAAATCTGATAGCTGAATTGCTCGGTGATTTCTTTGAGTAGCTGCAGTAAATTAGCTGCGAAATGTAGCAAGATAATTTGCGTTTTATCTGAATAACATAGAATGAAAGAATGAATAACGAAAATGTGCTATTGAATAAATGGAATAAAATTAATTTCTAAAATTGAAAAATTTGGATATATTTAAAGGACGAAATCAACAGAAGAAGCAGTCGTGAGCAGGTGGTAATCAGACTCCAGCTTGGCTATTTCTCACTTACGCATTCCTGTCTCCTTCAAAAAAAATCTATCTGTTCTCTTTGTAACTCCCAAGTTACCATCCTCCATATACTCCTCGAATGTCCTCATTTTCAGTGTTCCCGTTCCGCCATCAACCTCCACAAAACTATTCCAGAAATCCTCTGTGATGATACTTCCTCTGTCCAATGCCTTTTCCAATTCTTCAGGCACTCCAAACTATTCTCTTCCATCTAATCCGTCCTCCTAGTTATGCCTCTGGCTTTGGTGGCAGTACATGGTGTTAATCCACAGGTAAGGACGAAAACACTGTGAAAACTTTACAAGATGTGAGAATTGCTGGAAAATTTTTACGAACCAAGAATTGTGGAAACCAAAGTTACACAAGAAATGAGAGATGAAGACTTTGGCATTCTTCTCCATAAAATTGAAGGCCGACAAGATGCCAGGCATCGTTAAATAAATTTACATTTGATTTGAATTTGAAGCTTAGAATCTAGCTGCGATGCGCCATCTCTAAGATCACTTAATTTTCATCCTAATTACGTTAAAAGTTCGTTTTATAAAAAGTTGTGCTTGGTTAATTTGTTTGTGCCGTAAAAGCAACAAAATATGTCATCTAACTGTCATTCAATGAGTGGGATGCTGCCTGTGATGAAAGGTGGATAGGCAACTTATCAAGCTTTCCAGCCATATGTATTATATAGGCGTTATTTTGCAGGCGAATCTTCCATAAACGCCTTGTTTGTTCGATTAGAGGTATTTATCGTAAATTTTCAAAATTTTCTGCGTTTAAATAGAAATCTTCACATTGAAAGTTTTGTACTTTCGAGTCAGTGTTTTCGATACGAGTGAAAGTTGCAGATGAAGCTGAATAGAAATATGTGGGAAGGGTGAATCGCCGAACTAATTTCATTCGAATTCTACTCGATGGTAGTATCAATTACATGGAAACAAATTATAGAATAATGTATTGAGATAGGGGGAGGGCGAGGGGACATTACGAATAAATATAACAGGGCTTTTTTGTTTTGTCTTTTCCATGTACATTAAATGACTCAGCACGTTGAGACGCATTGTTTACGATGATAATTCGTTCGATTTAAATGAACGTAATAACACTCCAAAGGCTATTTAAACATTGAATAGGGTTTCCTTTGATATTTAGCGATGCTTTTTACGCGGTTGGTATCGGTGATTAATTTTTCGTAGTTGGTTGATTTATGAATTTTTCGAAACGATCGAAAATTGATGGCGCGTCGGTGATATTGATTGATGGTTTGAGTTCACGCTGATCTCGTTCGGGTAACGAAGTGTTAATGGGATTGCATACCGCGGTGGAATGTAGGTGAACGCGGAAAGTCAGAGGTTGTGTTCGGAAGGTGGCTTTTTGTGGCATCTTTGGTAATCTCAGAATCTACTGAGTGATTTTGCATACAAATTTTACAAGGGTATGATTAAGTGTTTCATGTTTGAAAATTTTCCTATCAATATTTCTTTATCCTAGGAATCTTGAGGCGATTGCTTGGGTTTGAGTAGGAGCTGGACCGTTGGAAGAAGAATTGAAAAGTCCAAAATTTCGGATGTCTGGGTTCACTTTACAATTTTTAGCGAAGTTTTATTAATTGTATAAATTAAATTCGGTCAATTTTTGGGAAGTTTCATTCGACCCTTTCAAGTCTTCTTCCTGATAGCTTTTTTTTGAAGGGAGAATTATGTAATTTTGAAAAATTTTTTTCCAGTTTGACAAACTTGATCGCGAATTGGGCTTATATTTTAAGAAAAAGTAGGTACATTTGTGGTAAATGATACAACACGTGGATTATTTGATATGCGACAATTCGTAAAAAAAAAACAGCCATTTATGTTCGCTCATTTGGAATTCAATTAAAACGGTATTTGAGCCGGACGCTGTCATTAACGAGGGCAAAAATCATCGGGAAAATTTTCTCTCGAGATGGACATCGGCGAAATAATATTCTTCGGACGTGACAACAATCGACGATCCCCGGTTGAAAATTTTTCCTTGCGCGTTCATTGGCGCTGAAACGAAAGCAAACGTTATGCTCGTTATGTATTTGGCCAGATCGATTAAATTGTGTCGGAAAAATACGTCGAAAAAGCGCCACGCCGCGGCCATCGTCGTCGAAACAGCGGGCACTTAGTGTAAGTATATTGTGACGTGAACGAGTTCTGCTCAATTACACGTTAATTACACGTGTTGTGAGTTTCGCCGGCCATTCGTCGAAATAGTGGAAACGTACGAATGTCCGAGTGGATTTTAAATATTCATATACGATGGAAAATTAAATCGAAATCGTGTTGATTTTTTTGGCATATATGGTTGAAATGGCGGAAGACGTATCTCATATATGTAACACGTATCGGACGATTTGAAAGCGTGTAGTATTTGGTAAAGCGGAAATTTCTAATCGTCCGGTGACGCGCAAGCAGCTTCGTTTGTTATCGTTAATTAAATTCTTTACCGTTGTAGAAAGTCTAGCCAAGTCTTTTGTTTATACGAAATGATATTGTGCGTGCCGCGGTGTTACGATCTATTAGATTTTTACTGGCTCCGACATGTGTTGGTAGTATATGACATTAGAAAATGAGTGCCAACTGTTTGATTTGTGCTCGTGGTACGCGAATTGACAAATGTAGGGCTTGCGATTCAATTGGGTTGAGGAATTAGTGAAGTATGCGCGTGATTTCGTATTCGAGCTTGTTTCCGGTCGAATGTGAAGAGTCGAGTTCCACGTGTTTTAGGTTATGTTTTGATTTTTAGAATAATTCTTCATAGACGAGTTGTGTTACGCGCGAAAATTACCGGAAATTTTGAATTTCCAAGATTTCTCTATGAATGACTCATTTTTCGAATCAATTGCTCGAGAACGATTTTATATGTTGAGTGAATCGTTCGCGAACGACTTAATGTTCAGCAAGTTGTTTGTAATAGCTCAGCAAATTGAAAATAAAATCGTTGATTAATCATGTTTGAAATGAATCGTTTGCGAACGACTCGACTTGAGAATGAATCGTTAACTAACGAATCATTTTTTGAACGAATCGTTAACAATGTACTTGTGTCTTCAAAAGAATTTATTGTAAATGGTTCATTTATGAAGTGAATCGTTTGTAAACGACTCGACTTTATAGTGAATTGTTCGCGAACGAATCAATTTTTTGAATGAGTCGTTCGCTGTATTTTTAGTAAAATTTATGCTTGAATTTATTTTTGAATGACTCCTTCACGAATTACGCCTTTAAAATTTAAAATTGCGTATTGTGTGAATCATTTTTGGAACGAATCTTTGATCACCTCGATGAATTACATCGTTCGCGAATGAGTCCAAGTATTGAATCGTTCGCATACAATTTTTGCTCAAAATCGCGTTCAATTCTTTTCTGAAAATTTTTACGAAATAAAACCAAAATGAGAAAATTTTTCATAAGTTGCCAAAAGACTTGTAAAAAAAATTACAAGCTTTTTGTTGAATATCAAAGGCAAAGTTCATTGAACCTAACATAAACCTGAATAAATTATGTATTATTTAGCGTCGAAAAAATTATCGTTTACTCGTGAAAACGAATTCATCGAGTTTTAAAAATCTTTCCGACGGTTAACATCGCCATGAATAGTGCTAAAAATTTCGCCATTTTGTAAGCACTCGGAAGTCCATTCGGAATAATGAAACGAGGACGTGGTTTTTTTTTCTTTTTTGTAATGACGTATTTATTTTATTCAGTCGATTTATTACAAAAGAAAAAAAATAATTGTAATACATGAAGAAATTTACTTTTCTTTCTTTTCTTTTGATTGTGTAGATATTAGTATAAATTTGGTAAAATAAAAAAAGAATTGGTAAGAAAAATACGTAATTTTCGGTACAGAAAGTAGATACCGCTTTAGTATTTGCTTTCTATACCAAAAATCGTTTGCAATTTTTCAAATACACGAACAAATTTAAATAAAATATTGGCACAATCATTTGGTACACAATTTAAAGAGCACTCGAGCCGTGTAGAATCTTAATTAGGCGGCGTATTTTTTTTTTAAACAAACAATATAAATATACGATTAAAATTAATGAAAAAAAAAAATTATTACGAAAATTTAGAAAAAGAAAAACAACAAGTAAATTTTAAATGTATAAAAAAAAGAAAAAGAAGAAATAAATTAATATGAAAAAATAAATAACTTAAAATTAATTAAAACTTAGGCGAAAAAAAAAGTTGCACTTATTAAGAAAAATATTCGGGTCTTGACTAAATAACGAAAAAAAAAGGGGAGAAGAGTGAAAAAATCGATCTTTATAACGTAAGATTGGACGATACAAAAGGAAAGATGACATTATGTAGAAAAATGCTTAAAAATTAAGACCCAAATAGAAAGTATGTTCGAAAGTTATGCACTTTTTCCTCATTTGTACTCATAAATGGTATTGTAGCGCTTTAAAGACCTGAACAATAGAGGGGGAAGGGGGAATTAAAGGATAAGAAATTTACGAGGAAATCTCTTGAGGTACTTGGGCGCTGTAAGCGAGATGTTGAGCGGCGGCTTGGTCTTCGATGCTGCGTCTGTAGTAACCGCCTGGGCTGCTGACGGGCGCGCTGTAGCTGCTTCCGGCGGGGGCGAAGCCGTCGGTGAGTTTGCTGAAGCCGCTGAAGCTACCGCCGTGCGAGTATTTCTGCAGGGCTAAGATACCGGCGATGACCAAGGCGATTTTACCGATGAGGAGGGCTTTCAAGGCGAGGAAACCGACGGCGCCGAGTAATAGCGGCAACAAAGCGAAGATTTTCACTGCTAGGACACCCAAAAATGGGAGCAACTTCTTCTTGATTTTAGCGCGTCCTGTAACAACAGAGAAATGAGGTGAAGGAGGCGTATGAGGTGGTGTTTTACAGGGGTCGGGGGTTGTGGAGATCACAACCTATAAAGGTGGTTAAACTATTGGACGTGTTGATTGCATTGGTTTATTGTGATATGGGAGAGTTTTGATGGGGGGGGTGGTACATAATGCGTATTATCGAGAGTTCGTAAGGTGATCATGTCGATGTCGAGGTGCGACCGAGAAGTAGCGAAAATTGGAAATGAATTATTGACTATGACGTCATCAAAGTGAAATTGTGAAAAATTGATTAAAAATTTATCTGGGTTGGTTTTTCTTGATGTGAGTTTTTTATGCACATGATGTCATTTTCTGCGTTTTTTTTCTATGTTATGTAATTTTTCAATTTTGAATTTTTCACGATAGCTTTTTATTCTTTTTTCTAAGCAATTAAAATATTTTTTTGAGTTGATTATCGCGTTTTTTTGTATGAGTGTTTTCTATTGTTTTTACTCTTTTTTAAGTTTTTATTTTTCGTGTAGTTTCGGAACTTTTTTCTCATTTTGAATGAAAACGTTCTCATTTTGAATGAAAACGTTCTCGATTAATTTAAATTTTTTACATTTTCATTTCTCGGTTTTCAATTTTGAGCGTTTTTTTTGAATATTTCCTCCTTAAATTATTATTTTTTTAAATTTATAGTTTGATTAATTTATTTGTCTTTGTAGAAGAATTTTTTATTTTTTTTTTGATTTTAAAATTTTTTATTGAGTTTGAAGCTTCTTTGTATATTTTTTTTTCAAATTTCCTAATAATTTTTTTGCTTTTTTATCAGCTTTTATTAAATTATTGCCGTTTTTGATACTTTTTCTTATTTTAAATCGAATTAATCGACATATGCATAAAATAAAGGCAATAGGATTAATTAAAAAGGTAATTTGAAGTTTGTATAATTAATGTTGAGGTCTTCTAAAAAAATCTCAGAAATTTTTTTTCAATGAAAGGACAAATTTTCAGATTTTATTTAAAGATAATTGAAATTATTAATGCTGAATTTTATTTTGTGTTGTATAATTTTCTCAGATAAATTATGTAATGTGATTTAAATATCTAATTATTTTATATAAATATTAAATACGTTAAAAAAATCAGAAATATAACTCCGAACAATTGATAATCGAAAAAACGTTATGATGACATCAAATCGTGTCTAATCATCGTAACGAGTCGTTTAATTCAATGGTGAAATATTTATCCATGGAGGCTGCTCCGAGACGAAGAGCAAGACGAGGAGTATCTTATAAAAACCGTTCAAGACAGTTTGTACGAATTGACACCCGCGAGTCGAGGCAAATTCAAAGATGTTTCGTCGGACGATATGTTCAATAAAAAAGAAAAAAATTCGAACGCGAAAGAGAAAAACGATAAAAATTGATGAAAGCTGACTTACAATCGTGTTGCTAATTTAGCGAAGGGCGATGTAACGATTAATTTAAGTTTTGCCGCAGGCGTGTAATACCTTCATGTGTGGACGTATTGTTGTATGTATTTTTTTTTCGCGCTCGATATGCTCGATCACCAAAGGCGAAGTGTGCATTTTCTAACGGTGATTCGGTTTGATTGACAGATCGGCATTCGAGCGAGAAAAAAAGTGATTTTTAATGATCCATTTTTTGTGCGCTCGCGCCGTCAAGGCGGGGGGGGGGATTTATTCGTGATTGAGAGGCGCATTCGAGGAGCGAAGTGTTGGGCTAAAAGAGGGAAACTTGAAAGGAGGCAGTTTTGCGATATGCAAAGGGGAATGAGATCGGAGAGGTCACGTCGAAATAATTCGACTCGATGTCATCGGAAATGATCACGTTCGAGGTTTTCCCGATTTATGGTACGTTTTCGAATGTGCCGATGAAAATACAATGTTTGGTACGAGTGGAAATTTGTTGGTATTGACGATCGGACGCGTGTGCCGGATTTCGTTATTACGGCGGCCGATAAATACGGGCCGGCGATTTGTACAACGTCGGCGAATTAGTAAAGGTAGGACGCGAATCTCGAGCCAGGTATTGTTTGGCAGCAAATAAAAAGAATGGGATTTCGCGGCGTGTGTAAAATTATTACGATGGAAAGCGATTACAGAAAGAGGATTATCGATGTCAGAGGTGTCGAAACGGTGAGAAAGGCGCGTTCGGCAGCGAAGGGCGTATAAATCGGCGTAGAACTGGGCGATCGAATGGACTAGTTTTTTCAATTACAAAACGATTGGGTTTTGTTCGCGCAGACGTTTAGGAGTTATGTAAATGAGAGGTCGTGACGAGCGAGCACGCGTAAACGAGAATGCGTCTGGAGTGACGCATAATGCGGACGTTATATTTGCATAGCTAGCGCCGTAAATATGCGCGAAAGAAATGGTATAACGTGAGGGTATTGAAAAGCTTGGTACATTGATTGGAATGGAACTTACCTTCGTCGAGGGCACGTTGCAATTCGAAAGAGCTAGATTTGGGTAATCTTAGTTGTAAGGTGTGCGATTGTAAAAATCTGGCGGTCGAGTCGAGCAGCATATCTACCAATTTGGAGCTTTTTTCATTCGGATCGGCCGAAATAGAATTTTCGATTTCTTCTTCGGTCATCAAAGCTCTGCCGGTTCTTTGGAGTTCGTCGTTATCGGCCACAAAGGTTACGCCGGGCAGTAAATTGATGGTGTTCATGCGTGAGGCGCGATCAATGACGGCGACGGTTTTCACGCCGAAGCAATGCGCCATTTCGGAGTATTCCTGGCTCATGCAGTCTTCGAGGAATTTACCGGCGAGTTTCCATTTCGAGGGTGAGTCTTCTTTGCGGGCTGTGCGAAAGCTCTCGTTGCCGGTGTCCGAAGACGAGATCACAGCGCAGGTGATTAAACACGGTAACGCGAACAGTAAAACTCCACGAAACATTGTGAAAACGCGAAACAACGATGTACGTTAAAATTTACCAAGGTACTCGAGCCGTTGAGCCGAAGATGTTTTTGACAATAACTGATTGTGTCAACGAGCAGGTTAGTCTATTTATTGGTTAAAGTTGATTTTACTTTTCGTATCGTCTTATCCCTTCTTAATGGGAGGTTTTCCTCGCTAACGGAAGCTAATCACCAGCGCCGCGCTTCGGACATAACATAATACTATGTAATGCCTTCGAGAGAAAGCAATGAGTCGTGTAAACAAAACCTTCTTTCGTATGTCCGGCAAGGTTTTTTTTTCTCTATCCGGCCAATTAGATCGTTGGCTACGTTGAGGAGTTCCGTAACGAGATTTTTTTTTCTTTTAGATCCTGGTATTATGAAATCTTTTGTGTGACCAGGGTATCTACGTGAACGGGTAATTGTATTTTTCGGAGGAGGCAAGAGGTGGTAATTGGAATTCCGAAATTGGATTTTGTACGCGTTTTGGAATTTCCCTCGATAAAGAGTGTGCATAGTGTGAAGTGATTTTCAACGATAATTTTCAATTTTGATTTTTTTTTACACCATCAACTACGTTGAATTCACGTTATTTTAGGGATTTTGCGGAGATGGTAGAAAGTCAGTTTTTTTTGTGACGACGGTGTTTCATTTTTTGCTCGTGTTGCGTCAGTAATTATCTCAGAAGTCAAGAATACATTTTACAATGGTTACATGAAGTAGCGAAAAATTATCTCAAAATAGTGGTAATTTTTGAAAAAATTCGGAAAATATTCGAGTGGTTTTGTTATTGAAAAATTTGATCTTATGGTTCGTGTATTTGAACAAATTAATGATTGCAATTTCAGTTGCTCCGACGACCTTGTTTATAATTTTTTTCTTAATTTTATAGCATAAATTATTACGTATTCTTTTTTAAAATCGACGTGTTGTAATTTCTGTAGAATTTATTTATTTTTTTAATTCTAGATTTTCCGTGCCTCTAGCCTTAGTTGCGGTACACGGCACGTTAAACAAAAAAAGTAAAAAAAGTAAGTAAAGTAGATTCGAAGAGGTAATTTTTTTAGTTTTATTAATTTTTAAT
>QBDW01003054.1:0-48593 GCA_003261595.1 Maconellicoccus hirsutus | reverse complement strand
ATTTATAAATATCGATCAGGGTTTAAAATAATTTATTCGTATTATTCATCTATAGCGGTGGGATTTTTGCGCTGACGCTGACGCTGACGCTGAGGGGTACTAACATTAACCGGACGGTCTGTACATCTACATACGTAGGTACCCACTAGCTAGGTAGTAGGTAGTAGGTAGTCTAGGTGCATGTACTAGACAAATAGAAAAAATAAAAAAAAAAAATTCTCAACTTACGAGGTATTATCCATCTACGAGTAGGTACGTTCACGTGGCACGTACAGTACACGTGTACGTACTACGTAGCGTAGTACCTAGCTAGTAGCTACCTACTACCTAATAGTAATTACCTATGGTAATGGTAGATAATGTATGTAATTATTGTAATTTGTTTGTAAAAACACGTGAATTCACGTAGTTACCTACTAGTCGATAGTCAGCTAGTTATCGCGCATTCGTATCAGAGCAGATGCGCAAAACAAAATAGGTATGCAAAGAAAACCAATTTATAGGCACAAAAGTTTCGTGGATATGTTATGATAAAGATACGTACAGTATAACCTATCTAATTGTAATTACCTATGTATATGTATTATGTAATAAGATAAACGCAGATTGCTGCAAAATAATGTACAGTACGTACAGTACGTACAGTATGTAGTAAGTAAAAAATCAGTTAATGAAAATAAAAACAAACGATAACGAATACAAATACAGACGTACTGTACGTACTACGTGTATATAAAAAAATGAACGAATGGGGAAAAAGGAGAGATGGTACGAAATAAAATCAGCTAATAGCTAATTACGTGATTAGCTACGCGCAACGATAAGTAATTTTTAGTCGAATTGTACAAATACACGCGCACGTGTGAAGAAGACAAAGAAAGAAGAAGGAAAGCGCGAGTGGGAGAGGAAGGAAAAAAATATGGTATGGAAAAGTGAAATGATAGAAAAATTTCGGGGAGGGGGGAGAAGGGGGCGGGAGCGGGGGCTTGTTTAACCAAATGAATGACTACGATTTTTACAACTAAAATCAAAGTTTCGATTCGATTCGCATTAATGTAAATACATAAATATAGAAATATAAAGTCCGTTACGTAAAAGTGTTTATCACAGAAGTATTACTTAAATACAAATATAAACGGATATACGTGTAAATGTGTTAGTCAATTGCCTCGTCCATTTGTCACGCAGATGAGACGTAATGTACGCGTATATAATGATAAAGTGTACATGAATGAATAGACTAGAAAAAATTGCCCTTTGAACGTATAAACGATATTTGCCTGTTTACAATAATAATTAATACCTCATTGCTTATGCTTACCTATCGTACGCGTATATGTACAATACAAATACATATAATAGGTAAGTAGTAAGCACGTACGAGTAATTAACAATAAGTATAAAAACAATGATATAGGTAATTGTGATAATACTGATGTCGAACAAACGATACATTGAAAAAAGGAAAACTAAGAAAAAAATTCCGTTTAAAAAAAGTAAATATAGTTCTAGGTACTAGGTAGTGGATTTTTAAATAAGACCAACGAATGATGACGACGACGCCGACGCCGACGCCGCACAGGTAGGTAGGTAGCTAGTTAGGTAGTAGGTAAGGTACTAGGTACAGTAAAGAAAAGATGATTATTAAAAATAATAGCTGCGGCGGCGCGGCAGCAATAGCAACAGCGACAACGTGATATGAAAACGCAATGTAAAAAAGAAGCGAAAAAAACGAAAAATGAACGTACTAAATACCTAAATACGTAATCGACGAAGAAAAAAAAGGAAAGACAAAAGAAAAAGAGAAAGAGAAAGAGAAACGCGCCGAGTCCGAGTAGGTAGGGTACGGTACCTAGCTACCTACATACATACTAATACTGCATATGCGTATGTACGTGTACGTATATGTACGAGTATTACGAGTAACGTACGTAGCTAGAGCTAGAGCTAGAGCTAGAGCTAGAGCTAGAGCTACAATACAAGTACGTACGAGACGAGTATACTCGTAGTAAAAGTTAACGCGCGATTACACGTACTGTACAGTAACTAGCGAGAGCGACCTACAATATGTTGAAATCGCGTACAATGTGTACTGGTACTGGTAGGCGTTAAAAATACGAGTACGTAGGCTACCGTACCATTTATGTAGCACGGCAGCAGAGTAGCAGGGTAGCAGGGTAGCACGAGTACTCGGAGGTACGAGTAGGTATAGGTAATAACGGTAGAAAAATTGACTACTCGCATAAGGCGGCGTCTTCTTGTTTGCGTGATAATTTAACGTGATAATCGGAATTGACGACTAAATCCGAAATACATCCTCTGATCGCTCTGTCGTACGAGTACTTGAAATGTCTTCTCATTATGTCGGTTTCTAAGCCACCTGCAGAAAGGCGATATTAGCATCGGATAGTGCCGAATGTACTCGTGGGTCGTGGCCTAAGTAAAATAGGACCGTGACCGCGTTGTACGAAACTACGAACCTATATAGAGTCCGGAATCGGCGTTTATCTGTTTCAAAGGTCCCATGCGGCGGCTGACGACCGCTTCGCCGTTGTCCACCATCAAGCTCGTAGCGTATACTTGCCTGCGACGGTGAAATTCCCTCTCAAATTAGCGAAAAATCGAAAAATGTACCGCTACGTGCTACGCTGGTACTGTACTTTACTCACCTAAAAATGTTGACTCGATGCCAATGACCGTCGTCCACTCTAGTAGTGTTGTAGAATAAGAATGCTTGGCCGTTGCCGACGTTATAAGACAAATGCAGATAACCGTTTACGATAGCCAGCGATAAGAAATCGTTGTTCGAATTAATATTTCCGTACCACAGGAGTAACGCCATAACGGAGGTGGTTTTAAATCGCATGTTAATGCTAACGTTGTCGCTGGCCACTCTGCCGAAAACACACACACACAGACACAGACACAGGTACAGGTACGAGTACAAAAAATACCGCTACATGTTGAAATGTCGAAAACTCATACGCGTGAGTACCTTTTGTTTAGTTCCGGATCGAGGTAATGTAAAAATGCGTCTTGATTGAAAGTGGCCACGTTGGTGACAGCGTGAGCGACAGCGTTGGCATTGGCGTCGCCGTCGCCAGGTCGATCGGACAAATTTCTAGTCGCGCAACAATTACGTTGGCAAACGCATTTGTAGGAATCGTATAGCGGTTCGCAATGCAGGTGATTTTGTACGCCGCAAGGCTTAGCTAGACACGGATGCGGACAGTTGTCTATGTTGAGTCCGGCTAAAGCCTCGGCCAGAATACGTAAAGGTCTCTCGTTGATGACGATCTGCGAGACGAAAATCAAGATTAAAATTAACGACGACGACGACGACGACGACGACGACGACGACGCAGCGTACTGCTGTGAGCGTGCGTGGCCGCGCCGTACGTAGTAATTGTGCAGTGTGTAGTGTGTACTAGGCGTACCTATATGTAATATGTATACTCGTACGACGAGTACGTCTACTACATACGAGTATAATACAGTACTTACTTTTTGAATGCAGCCAACGTACGAGGCGGCGGTTTTGATTTTCGGCGATAATAAGTCGATATTCGGAACGCCGCCGACGTACAAGTTCAAATTCAGAGATAGCTGCACGAAAGCTCCGGGAGTAGTGAGGCGGGCCGCAGGTTGCGAGTCAACGCGCATAACTACCGAACGTCCGGTTCTCGATATTTTCAACGTGTGCCATTCGTCCAGCGACACCGCATACGGACTCCTACAGTACAACAAGCGATGGTACATAGACGTATACACTACGACTACGAGTATAATATTATACTGTTTCCGTTTTATTTATAATACGCTACGTATTTACGAGCGATAGGGCATCGTCGCGGCGACAAGCGAAAGTGTCGAAGGTTGGACTACCTGAGTACAGCGGGGCCAGTTCCTAGATCCAAGGCGAAAAACACGTAACCGGCTGACATATATATGGCGATGAAATCTCCCATACCGTCGATTTTGTGCCCGTTATACAGGATGATGCCGTCGGCAGCCAACGGTTTCAAAATCGTTTCTATGTCCAGCCACGAAAGACTGCTGTATCCGAGGCCGCGATATTTCAAGAAACTCGAGCCGTTAAACATCGGTACCTGCAACGTCCATACCTAATTACCTATGGGTTTTCTCGCGCAATCACAATAAAGCATACGAAGAATACGCTACGCGCGCCTTACCTGTAAATCTAATCTCGTTTCGCACAAATCGCCAATGAAGCCTAAAGGGCATAAGCACGTGGCCGAATCTTCGTTGGTAACGCATTTACCTCCGTGTCGGCAAGGTATGTTGCTGCATCTGTCCGCTACGCATTCCTCTAAATTGCCAAACAAATTTTAAAATACGCGTAAAAATCTGTCTATGAGTGGAGGAGAAGGAGGAGGAGGAGGAGGAGGAGAAAAAAAAGATAAAATTACGGAAAAGCGACTAACCGACGTCAAATCCGGCAACCGCGTCGCCCAAAGGAGACGCCGCGAAATTGTACAGCACGCCGTTGATCTCCAGATAACGAATACATC
Organism: Maconellicoccus hirsutus; assembly: GCA_003261595.1. Classification (NCBI taxonomy): domain Eukaryota; kingdom Metazoa; phylum Arthropoda; class Insecta; order Hemiptera; family Pseudococcidae; genus Maconellicoccus; species Maconellicoccus hirsutus. Next base: position 44,061 of record QBDW01003054.1, on the reverse strand, counting down.
CTTTGAACCCTCTATCGGTGGGTATTTTATCTGTTAATACGGTGGTATTTCCACGACCGCCGATGAAAACTGGCTCACGAAATGTAATTCGTGAAAATAATCCCTGCACAATGGGAAATACATAAAAATACAAATGCCTACGTGTACTATGTCTCTATTATGCCTATTATGCCTATTATGCCTATTACGTATTATGCACATACCGGTGCATAATAATTATAATCAATTAATTATGTAGGAACAGGAACTAGGAATTCGATTACGGCACGAGCGTTATTGGTAATTCGCAAATTCGCTTTCGTATTTGCGGCGACTTGGTTATGCAATTTTATTAACGCCAATATTTACGGCAATCGGTTATGTGATTCTATTAACGCGCTGCGTTCTTCAAACACCATCCATCGACATAACGTAATTACGTACGTATATGTGTACGTATACATCTATACGTAAACGTATGTACTATGTAGTATGTAATATGTACACGGCACGCGTATATTTACATACATAATATGCGCGTACTACATACATACTACATAGCCTGATCAGTAGTTAGTAGTTACTAGCTAGGTAGTAAGTAACCTCGGGTCTTCTTCTGTATTTTGCGCTAGTGATGTGTAATTATTTTATGCGCATATCAGATATTTAATGGCGAGTCTACTTACCTACATGTGTTTTTATCTGTGTAGAAGATATACACTACGTACATACACATGTACTGTACTGTACTGACTAAACGTTTTTAACAAATTTTATTTTTTTTCAATTTAAAAGGCGATCGCCTTGGGAGGACAGAACTGAAATACGTGAGTGATAATTTGGAAAAAATTTTAAATTCCAATAATACTTATCAGGACAATAACTGACATAACGGATCGGTACAAATACCGCTAAATAAAGCATTCCGATAACCAAATATATATTAGGTACAAAAATACTGCGCGCTAGCGTACTTTGGAACGTCCTTGGATATGTTTGCCTCTGTTGAGTTGAATCCACGCGTCCCAGCGATGCCTGTAGATGGTCAGTTTATTCCATTTATTAAGTAAAACAGTTTCGTCCGATCGCACAACACCCACTCCGCTTCCGCAATCGAATCTGTAATATGGTTGGTACGTATACTGTAGTGTACTCGACTCGTATTCGATGTACGTAGTGAGCAGCACGGGCCACGGGCCACGGACCACGGACACGGAGTATACGTGTCGTCTGCGATAGACTACGAGCGTACGAGTATATGCTTGCAGCTTGTACTCGTAGGCGTAGCTTGGACAGTAGTCCTCACCTCACCTGAATTCGACGAAACCTTGATAAAGTACGACGGCGACGAAATCTCCAGCCAAATCGTCACGTTCGCCGGTCAAAAATAAAATACCGTCCCACGTTTCGGGTCTGAATTCGATCTCCAATTGAACGTGTTTGTACGCTGCTCTCAAAGCAGGAAACGCTAACCAACTTTGACCCGAAAACCTAGGTATTCGTATTTCAACGTCTGAAACAAACAGGTCGCAATACGAGCTTTCAACCTAATGTATCGACTATCGATGTAGTTAGGTACCTATTTTTAATCTATGTGGTATCACGTACGAGTACATAGTACATACGTAATTACGTAGTACGTAATATGTAATAGGTTACGTATACGCATACGCGTACTTGGAAAGCTTTTTTTCTTTCTGTTACCTAGTTTCTTGGCGTTGAAAAATTAAAATAAAAACGAAAGCGATACCGAACGTACTGAGTAGACGAGTACGGCTATCCCCTCGTCACATACCGTTTCATTCCCTTTTCGTCTCGTTTTACGCCATGGCTCACCTCCATTTGGTCGGAATATTTTTTTTTCTCGACGTTGCCTTAGTTACATACTATGGCCGAGCTTACAAACAAACTACCAACTTACGCTACGTCGGCGTCGCGTCGCGTCGCGTCGGTTAGTACGTTACGTGTATAGTTATGTATTGTGTAGTTGTACATATTTTTCATACTATGCATAGATGTAGCATGTAGTATGGTAGACTTCATTTGGCAGACATATGCCAAGTAGGTAATGCTAGCTAAGACGACAATGCCAAGTGCCACGCAACCGCAGTTACCACACCACACCTGACGTCCAATTAATCTTAGCCCTATTGTTGAGAATATTTGTATTTTGTGAGCAGCGAACATACGGCGCGTACACGTACTCGTACTCGTACTCGCCAACCCAAAATATCGCTTAAAACTTGTTCGAAAGATGAACTGAGATTAATTACACACTCGCGATAAGTGTTTCTTACGTAGCTAAGCTACGGCCTACGTACCATTACTTACTCGTACATTAGTACAACTACAATGATAAGTTGATAACAAACATCGTAACATCGATCAGTTTACCTGATTCGCAATTGGTGCCGGTTTTTCCTAAAACGCATTGGCAACGTTGACTGGAATCGGTAGCATCGTCCGAGTCGGAAATTTCTACGATGCAGGTACCGGCGCCGCAATTCTTCACGCAGGCAGCGTCGTTATAATGTAAATAGCGGTCGGTCGACGTCGACGAGCTGGAAACGCTCGAGGCAGTGATGGCGGTAGTGCTGATGGCGGCGGCGGCAGTGGCGATAAGCGTCGTCGTAGCGGCATTACCGACGCGAATCGTTTCAACGACAGCGTCATTTTCGGCCAGCTCTTTTCGTGTATCTAAAACGGCCGAAAACGAGGTATCCTTTTGATATATGATGTCGACTCTGTCGTCTACTTTGGACGCGTTTTTAGCCGACGTTTCGTCGCCGGTGCCGTTGATTTCTGCAAAATAACGCGCATATCGTGCGTGTAAAGTACAATGCATACATGATACACGTGTACATACATCTAAAGGTACAGTAGAAAAGTACCTAGTGCTAGTGTTACGCACTGGTAACGCGTAAGCGTCGACGGATCAAGGAAACGTATACGAATAAATAGGTAGAGCTAGGCTACTACCTAGCTAGTACCGTAGCTTAGCTACCAAGCACCAACCAAATCATACATACAAGTTACAACCACCTACGTAGTACCTACGTAGTACATACGTAGATAATAGATGATAAAAGGCCGGGTCACCAAGGTAGGAAGAAAGCGGATAGAATAATAATTATTGTTTTACACATGTAGCGTTGTTGAAGCCAGTTTCCCGTTTCGTTTCGTTTCGTTTCGTTTCGGCATCGGGTGACGTGACGCAGCTCGGCGCTTCACTCCACTCCCTACTCCCTACTCCCTACTCCCCTTAATGAAAATAACGTCGTACCGTCGTACAGTGTTATTGATTTTGTTTTCTTAAAAAGTTTACACCTGATCCAAGCTCGGTAACGGTTGTACTCGTATCCAGTATCTAACTGTCTAGTATCTACCCCCTTGTCAGCGAATACCAACGTAATCTGCCAATACCAATAGCTGTGGCCGATATGCTGGATGCCTTTATTGTGTAAAAACTCGTCTTATACCCGCGTTCACCGTTCGTCGAGCATATACTTTGAAAATACCCACCAACCAAGCAACGATGCTATCACGAAAGTGGAAATGGAAAAAAGGAACGCGTATTCGCCATGCATTCGTATTCGCGAGACCTATTTACATATACATACTACATACCATAGGTATTAGGTACCTTGTTTTGCCATCACGTACCATAAAAGAATGAAAAACTTGAAACAAGACAACAGGAAGTACGGGTATATTATGCGTACGTATGGTCGATGATGACAGACGCGGTGACGACAGCGAAAACTTGGAATTGGAAAGATGAAAGCTTCAAGGGACGCGACACCGTCCCCGATGAAGCATAGTTAAGGAGGTTGTTGAATGTGCGCGTAATTAGGAAGACCAAGGGGTCTTTCTTGTTGGTATAGTATACTATGGTATGGTATGGTATGGTGAGGCGAAGTAAAGAACGGCGCGATCGCGTCGTACATAATTTAAATTTAATATCGAGTGCTGTTTCGTAACGTCGACGTCGCGGAGCAGCTACAAACTACACATAAATACGAAAAACTGCTTTAACCATTATCGTGTAGTGTCCAGTGTCCAACTGCCTACCTGAACTTACACATACACATACACATACACATATACGTGAGTACAAAGTACCTACAGGCCACAATCTGCATCACAGATACGATGGTTGGCGTTTATCGTTGAATTAAGTTTTGGTGAAAAATCGCAGCGAGAATGCGCACACTTGTTGTTTGTTGACAGCTAATTATTAAGTACAGTAAAATGAAAAATCGAAACCGAGAATGGAATATGGTAAAGGTAAGTACGAGCTTGGGTACTCGATAGATCGTTCGGAAACTTGGAATTCGCATTGAACTGAGTACAGTTGTTACAGTGGCGCAAGCTACGGCTGCTTCTCTCGAGTCATTCGCAACGAAAGTTATAAAAGTTTGCATATTAAATGTTTCGCTTTCGTCGCGTCGTGTCGTGTCGTACAGTTTATCGCGATGGCGTGAGATCGAGTAAAATGCGTAATAAATTTTAAGATTAAAATTAAAATTAAAAAAGCGGAGCGGCGGCGGTAGAGGCAAAGTAAGGGTTAGACTTGATAGTCGTAACCATACGATATACAATTTCAGTATGGTTTGGGAGTTACGGAAAACGTGCGCGCAACGTACGTATTTAATTAAATCAAAAGCAGCTGTGAGAGCGCGGACGCGGACGCGGATGCGGATGCGAGCGCGAGGACGCACTGTAAATGTGTAGACTCGCTAATTACAGATTACCGAATTGTTTGTACGCTCCGCTCATCGTGTCGTAGTGCCATAGGCGCATAATTACTAATTTACGTATGAAAGAGGAGAGGGGTTTGGAATTTTTCATCGTCCGCTCATTGCAAGCTCACTACAATTTATTATTAGGACGGCACCGCGGGCATATCTATATCTGTATTGTGGATTGCATAAGCAATTTTTGCAGAAAAAAGCACTAAAATCCGGATAGGCGGGTAACTGCTGAGGAAAATTAAAATTGTAGAATATCGTTGTGTAGGACAAGCAAGCGTACGTTTTAAGATATCGTATCGTATGAAAAAATTGTGCCATTCGCATTCGATCAACATCAACAACTGAAGTTATGGGTGTTGGAAAGCTGAAAATACGCGTAGGTGCTGTAACTTCGATTGTTTATAAAATTGAGCAATTTTTTGATACGTGTAATACGAGTACGTACGAGTATTCTTAAACATAGGTACGAGACGACGAGACGAGTAACTTATGTAGATGTAGCTAGCTAGCTACTCTTGTTCGTTGTAAAGAACGATATTTGACAATTTTAATTTTACCGGGCTGTGGGCCGTTACAGGGGCTTTGGTGCTTTTTGTTGCAAAAATTGGTTATGCGAGCGTGCCGTCTGCCGTCTCAAATGATCATCGCTAGAAAATACTTACGCGAGCAACTATATCCGTTCGTATGGAGAACGAATCCGTCTCTGCAGTCGCATTCGAACATACCATCGTGCAGTTCGTAACATAGATGTTCGCATGGGCTCTCGTGACCGCATCGTCCTGTAAACAGTTACGGTTACTCCGATTAGCTGGTTACGGTTAGGTAGTAGCCGTAATAGGTAATACGGGTACTACGTACTACGTAGATAGGATGCTAAATGAAACGACGAATCGACGACTGACTGTCGAGTATCTATTGCCAATTTGCGAGCATCGAAATATTCGTATCCTCGTATTTGTTGTAACGTAGCTACTATTTAAGGTACATGTACTGTACTCGTATTATGATATTTCTGCATGTACGAGTACATGCACCAATGGTATGTCTATGTACGCAGATACTAGAAGACTAGATGGCTAGATACTCGTGCACCCTACACCGCACATACCATTCCTATTTCCTAGTAACGCAACGCAACGCAACGCAACCAACGCGTGTAATTAAAAGATACTCGTAGGCGGTAAGCTGTTGGTACGTGTATTTACGAGTACCTACATATTTAGGTAAAGTACGAGTTCGAGTACGTAAAAACTTTGCTACGCCTTTTTATTGTAGCTGTAACCGCAGTCGCAGCCGGCGACGAAAACTTTTCACGCAATACACCAAACACCACACACCTTATCGTTTGTGTAAGCAACCGTAGCGATATGCGGCAGCCGTTAAACTATAGCGAAGAATTTCATTAACGCCAACATCATATTACATACGCGTATTACGCCCCGAGACGGCTACAAATTACGCTAACGCTTAGCGCCAGCACCGCCAGCCGCCAGCCGTCAAAGTTCGTTTTTGGTACGATGCGATGCGATGCGATGCGACGAATCGCAGCGATGACCATGTCCAAAAATTAGTCTTCAACTTTACCCACGGCTACACACTTTTGACGTCAAACAATTACCTGGTATTGTTCCGTAAGTGCACGAGCGACGCGACGTCACCGCGGTAATTATTCTGACTGGACCTTCTGACCGGCCGTGACAAGTAAGGAATTACATAATTTTCACGACTAAAAAACAAGGAGAATTGCCACCGCGGCAGACGAAGCCCAAATAACGAAGAACTGCGTTCGAAGAGGCAAATAGGTCTGGGTAGGTGACTGGGTTCGATGATAGGGGTAGATGTATATGTATGCAGAGTGAAAAGATTAACTAAAGCCATCACGCGGAAGCGATACATTAAATAACGATTATGTAGTATCGTATGAGTATGTGTATCTATGCGGCGGTGGCGGCGGCGGCGGCCGGCGTTCCATAATTAAGTCGAAAAAATCGTATCGAGTAGGGGCGAGCGAATGGGAAGAGGAGGTGATGGTAACGGGAACTGGCGAAGTAACCGCCGCGTCGGCAAGTTTAAGGAAATCGAGCAAAAAACCAACCGTTCGTTCGCCTCGTCGCGAGGATTTTTAAATCACCTCAAGTCACGTCATATCTCCGTGCGTTAGTATGCGTTGTAAACGAGCAGAATGGATCAATACGTACGCGGCGAGTTTAAAAACCTACGAGTACGGCAAAGGCCTATCGCCCTTTCGCCATTCACAGTTTTCCATGTCCCGCGCGCGTCCTTCGTTCCACGTTCTGCATCCTGTACTTTCGTACGTATCTAATCTTGCTCCATTGTTGGCGTGCGGTGCGGTGCGGTGCGGTGCGGCGTGGATGGCGTGGATGTAATGACCTCAGCGACAGGTTTTTTTTTCAACGAAACGCGATCTCTTGGGAAAAAACTGGTCAGAGTGTTGGTGTCGGCAAATGTTAAGTTTTGGCGAATGATGGGGCCGCGGGCCGATGGTGGAAATACTCGTATCTCATCTCCTTAAATCCATTTTGGGATTTTACCATGTTCACCACGGATTGTTCTTGAAGTTTAGGAAGGTAGCTATGAATAAGGTACCAGGTAGTAGGGGAAAGTAGTAGGTATACTCGTAGGTACAGCTACCCTGGGTAGTGGGTGGCACTCTGTACTCGTGCGTTTTCTAAATTACGAATACGTTTGTCGACTGAAAAATACCTAGTTACACGTTTTGAACGAAAAGTACAAAAGCGAACGTAAACACGAATTTAACTCTCTTATCAAAGGAATAAGAAGGCAGAAGGCGAAAAAAAAAAAACAAAAAAATATATATATAATATAGATACTCGTATATACGTACGTACAGTATATGTATGTATTTGTATATTATTATACGCGTGCTGTACGCGAAGAAAAAAATCAATAAGAACGCGTTTAACGAGTAACGCGCGCATGGTGTAGCATTTTTTAATGTTTCTTCGTTAGTACGAGCACGAGAATTTGTATATTTCTTTCATTCTTACGCGAATCATCGTGAACCATTATGGTTTCAAATTAACGAGTGATAACTCTAACTGATAAAGTGACAAACGCGAACGATGTCGCAATTTACGCGTAGGTATCAACATACGAGTACATAACGCCGGATTGCCGGGTGTTTAATTGAAACTCCTGCAACGGTGATCTTACAAACATTTTAAATAAAATATAGAAAAAAACTCGCGATGGCGCAGAGTTTGACAACAAAATCAAATAAATTTTTCTACGAAAATTTCTTCATCGTATACGACACTGCGTTCGGCTTTTGCATTTAACGCCTCTGGCCTGGCAGTGGTGTTTTCAAAGTGGACTTCATTTCACCTCTTTCAGCTTCTTTTGTACAGGTCCGATGGTTACTTGTTGGTGTGGACGTGGACACCTTCAACCTCGAGGTGGCTGCTCATGGTCAAATGCCTCTTTTACATCTTTTTGCTACCAATCTTCCCAATTTCCGTCTTTTATAGGTTTATTATCGGCTGAACAGCTATTCACTAGTAGCTTTGTCGACAACATTAGCGACTAACTAAAAGTAGCCTATGTGCACATTGTGCACCTATGCATAGTGTATTGCTAGTGCTAACACTATGTTTGTGAAGGCCGGTGATACGATGCAGACTACCTGAGAGCCGGCATTTCTACACCAGCAACAGCAGCAGCAGCAGTAGCAGCAACAGCTACAGAGACGGGAACGGGAATAACATTGGCCATTTATCGTATCATTATAGGCGGCACTATCAGAGGAGCAGGGAAATACGTATGTACCAGTGTCTGATTGTTCTCAGCCCCCATTTTAGAGAGTTTTTGTAAACACTTTTTGTTCGGCAACATTGATGATTACCAATTAACATTACGTAAACAAATGTTAACCACTTGCAATCGTAAACATGCAAAAATTGTTATCAGGTGGCTACTGGCTACTGGCTGCTGGCTAGCAATAAGATCAATTAGACACCCGGTATAGTTACACGAGTATTGGTTGCCGTTTTTCTCGACTGTCTAAGTAAGAGATACCGGCTCGACATGGAGGGGCAGGGTGTGGGTGTGGGTGTGGGTGTGGGGGGCCATGTGCGAGTTATAAACCGTAGTACGCAGCGTACCAAACATGCTATAGGTAGTTAGGTACACTTAGATAAGTAGGGTAGGTAGAGTAGAGGTACTGCATCTATAAAACGCGATAGGTCTCGGTGAAATAAGGCAGGACTGACGACTGAGAAAAGATGACGGAATTTGAAAAGCGCGTTTCTACTTACCTTGAAAAGCGGCTTCAAACTGCGTGTTTTCTGCGATAGTTTCTTTTGATAATACGAGCGGCGAAACGAAACAATGCACGCACAGAAACCATGCCACAACGACGACGACGAAGACGACCGTACACGAATTCATTTTAGGCGACCTTTAACGCTTTCGCAAAGGGCACTCATCGCATTTTTCTTGGTTAGCTTGTGGTAAGTTTTGTTGAGCCGCCGCACGCGTCTCTCGGATTTATTTTACATAATTCATAATACACGTAGGTATTAGATGGGACGAGTATCGCGCAATTTCACTGCAGATACGCGTATACGAGTATATTAATTACCTATATTAATTTTTACTCGCTAACGAAGGCGGCGAATTTCCATCACCCAGCAGATGCTTCCATGTACGAGTAAATGGTGTACGCGCGCGAATACGAATGCGAATAACGGCCGCGTCCATTAACGACAAAATGCAAACCTTCGTTTTACGAAAGGTTCTAGGTATTTGCACCTACGTGTCGCATTTGCGTCGCGGGTACGCGATCACTTCACCAAGTAACTTTGGCTGTAGCCGGGAAGCCAAGGGTGATGCGATTTTTGTAACGCGTAGATTTGTAGGTACGCGTAGTTGAGTACCTGTACCTGTACCTGTACCTGTACCTGTATCTAATGTACCTATACTAAAAATATGAACATCGCGTCGATAATCGATATGTATGTTTGATTGCTTTATGTTGAACAAGTCTAAATGGAGGACGTTGGTCGAGGAAGTGAAAAAAAAACATCTAAGTACATAGATTAGGTATAAAAAGGGAAAACAGAAACAGATGCGAAGAAATCTCGAAACAAAATGAAGATGGACGAAATAGTAGAAATGACAAAAAATAAAAAGGTACGCGAAAAAAAGCGACGCAAAATTTACGAATTTTTATCGAATAACAAAGTAGGTAGGTACTAGGTAGTGAGTGGAGGTACGAATAACGAGAAATTAAACGAAAAAACGAACGAACGCACGTCACTAAAACAGACCACAAAAAATAAGATCGAACCAACGATCTCAAGTAGGTACTACGTATGTGGTAGGTACCGTACAAACGTACAAACAAACGAACAAACGAATGCGTAAATGAGAATTTACAAATGAATAAATGAGCACACAAACAAACAAACAAACAAGCAAACAGACAAACAAACAACCGGGGCACAATGTACTCTTGGAAAGCGAAAGCGCATTCGAAAGTGAGAACGACGAACCGAACTGAGGCGCTACGCCGGATCGACACAGGCGTATACTTATGCTACCGCGACGGCCGCATTGGCCGCAGGCGCAGCTGCAGCTACAGAAGAGTAGCGAGCGTAAAAGGTATCGCATTTTCTACGAAACCATCGCCAGAGTACGCTACGTTACGGACTTTGACTCTTAGACTAACACGAAGCGACGCTGTTGCCATCGTGAAAAGCTACGCCGACGTAATGAAACAACAGAGCTTTTATACGAAGTAGGTAATGAGGTATACGCACGCGGCTACTACGTCATCCTGCGCTAAAGGCTACAGCTACGTAGTACGTAGTACGTAGGTAATAGGTATCAGGTAATCGGGTATATGTCTATAAAATGTGTACTTACTACGCTACTAGTTAGGTATAGGTAGAGGTACGTAATATAATATGTAGTAACACGTGTGTGTGTGTGTGTAGATATTTACAATTATACGAGTACATACATACATATGTGTACATTTATATACGTAAGTAGGTAGGCAGTGGGCAGTAGGCAGTTAAGCGCCTAGTCGAGCGATAACGCAGTTTTTATGTTCGATAGTTTGTCACATAATGTTGAGTAAATGTAAATGTACGTACGAGTACCTTATAGCCAATTAGCCACCTGTACCTCTTACATAATGCGTGCTACATAATTATGTAGTTAAAGAGTACCATACATGCAGGGTGTTCCGGGCCAGAAATAAGGCCTTCAACCCAGAAACTGTCCCACATAAACTGTATCTAGGTATGTGTGTTTGCCTAACTTGCGGGTCGCAGGGGCAGTGGTATACTTTCTCTACATTTTTTTTAAAATTTCTTTTATCGTTGAGGTTTACGGCAACGATTCTATAATTTGTCATTTGCACGCTTAAATATGTATTAACTTGGCGCAAAAATCATTCACACCGGAATAATGTAGACAAAATTCTCTTTTTGCGTGAGCAAAGCCCGTATTTCTATCTATTTTAGTAATTGAGGTATAGTTAGACAAAATCTATGAAATAAATTTAAGAAAAACGTACGTTCTGTAAATAAATGCAATTTTGTTGTCTTAAAACTAGACTCGTTTGGTAGATAAATGTACGTAACGTGATAGTATGCATTAATTTTACACGAGTATGTAGTTCTAGCTAGTAGCTACTCGCTGGAAATAGTAAGCGGGATCACGATCGCGATCGTGACTTGCGAGGGCACGCTCGACGTAAAGCGTGATTCGTAATATAAATTGCGAACACAATTTGCAATTCGCCGACGAATGCTGGCGCGTGTGGCGTATGGCGTATGGCGTATGGCATATCACGTATCAGGTACCGTATAATTTACTAAGCCCGTATGGTAGACGTGTCGAGGAATAATCTTAATATGAAAATACAAAACGACGTGTACGTCAGCGAAACGTCAACCTTACGACCGATTTTATCCGTTCGTTGGTTCGCTCGCTCGCTCGCACGTCAGCAAGCCAGCAAGTCAGCTAGCCAGTTACGTACGTAGCGTACTACGTTGTTCTTAGATCTACTACTACTACGACGACGACGCGACGCCTTTTGTACCATACGTATTAGGTAGCTAGAGCTACAATATCTTTGTGGTCATCGGTTAGTTATTGTGACTTTCGGGATTTCTTTTCACATCGTAAATATGGAAAACTTGCACGATGGCCATTTCGAATTGAATTTGACGGTGCCGCAATCGGAAGAGGAAAACAGGGAAGAACGTATGGATAGTGACGAAGAAACCGTCGTCATATCGGGAATATCGGGAGTTTTCCCCAACAGCGCTAATATCGAGGAACTGGAACGTAATCTGAGGAATAAACTGAATCTCATCTCGAGTGCGTATTTGTCAGCGTTTTACATCTGCCAACCTTATAAGCATTAAGCATTAGGCAATAGGCGTAGAGTTGTCTACTGTCTAGATAGGGTGATACCTGCTTGGCACGTGTACAAAGTGTTTCGATTCGCAGGCGAAAAACACTCGTCGTTGGGTGTCGGCAAAATACCAGATGTGGAAAAATTTGACGCTTCGTATTTCGGACTAAAGTCCGACCTGGCGGACGCCATGGATCCGATGGGACGGCTGTTATTGGAAAAAACCTACGAAACTATAGTGGACTCGGGTAGCTGAGCACATTATACGCCTTTATTTCGTTCGCTTCGTTTTTTTTTGTTTTTTTTTTCACGCGTATACATGTATTTAGGTACTAGGTACTAGGTACTTGTTCATTGCAGGTTACAATCCGCAAAGTCTGAAACGAAGCAACGTAGGCGTGTTTATCGGGCTCTATCTGAGCGAAACGGAGGCGGCTTTCTTTAGCGGCGGCTCACCGGACGGCCTAATGATTACTGGCATCGGTAGATGCTTCTTAGCCAACAGAATTTCTTATTGTTTCGGTTTTCACGGTACGTCTAATTATCTATGTAGCTACAGCTACTGTCTACTGGCTACTGGCTACTGGCTACTAGCTAGTGGCTAACTACCTGTACCTCTGTCCTCTATTAGACTAGCATATATACGTATTACCTATCTGTGGTGGTAATTTTATCTTTATCGCTTTAGGACCTAGCTTTTGCGTGGACACTGCTTGTTCGTCCGGCATGCATGCGTTGCATTTGGCGTGCCGAGCTATTCGAAGTGGAGATTGCGATTCGGCCATCGTGGGCGGATGTAATTTATGTTTAAACAACGGAATCACGTTACATTTGCAGAAACTCGGAGTGGTGAGCCTGGACGGAGCGGCCAAGGTGTTAGACGAAGCCGGTAAGGAGAAGGAGAGCCGCCACGTGTAGGTAGTGGGTAACTAGGAGGTACGCGTCGCGTCGTAGGTATAGGTACGCGAAAGTGAAACAGTAATTACGAAGGAGCCTTTAAATGCCGCGCACGATATGAAGACGTATGGTGAACGCCGACAATACGATACGACGTACGACGTACGACGTACGACGCGACGTACGAGTATCTACTACTTAGGTGTACCTTACCTACTCGTATTACACGCGAGACATAGACGTACCTACTCGTAATTACGTATTATGTACTGTACGTCTACGTATGATTAACTTTTTCCAGGGAACGGGTATTGTCGAGCCGAAACCGTTTGCACTATATTTCTGCAGAAACGAAAACACGCCAGGCGTATTTACGCCAGCGTGATTCATACAAAAGTGAACTGCGACGGTTACAAAGCCGAAGGTATAACTTATCCGTCTTCCGTCATGCAGAAACAATTATTGAGCGATTTTTATCGCGAATGCAACGTCGAACCGTGCAACGTCAGCTGGTTGGAACTTCACGCGACCGGCACCAGAGTACGTACTACGTACAGAGCGCGTCTCGTATTCTAACGTTAGCGACCCGACGTCGTGCTTTTGCTTCGCAGGCCGGCGACAGGGAAGAAATCAAATCGGTTTCGGTATTGTGCGAAAATCGCGCTTCCGCTTTGAAAGTTGGCTCGATCAGGTCGAATATGGGACACGCCGAAGCCGCATCCACATTGTGTTCGATCGCCAAAGTAATCATAGCGATGAGGAGCGGCCTCATTCCGCCAAACATTAATTACAGAACGCCGCGAAACGATATCGAAGCCTTACATAACGGCCAAATCCAAGTACGTGCAGCATTTTCGATAACGACAAGTACCTACTACCTACGATACTACGGCTGGTATTGGAAAAGTACATACAGTACAGTACGTCTGCGTACATTGCGTAAGACGCGTGTAACTCGTTTTTACAAATTACAGGTAATTACAGAAAACACCCGTTGGGACGGCGGCCTGGTCGCCATCAACAGTTTCGGTTTAGGCGGATCCAACGGTCACGCTTTACTTCAATCGTTCGAAAAATCCAAAATAAACGCAGGCTTGCCTCAGGATGCCTTACCTCGCGTCGTACCTATTTCGGGACGAACTCGCGACGCCGTCGACATATTTTTAACGCGAGTAAGAAACCCTTATTTGCACCCATCCACCCACCCACCTTACTTACCTGCATATAGGTAGGAAGCGCAAGTCTGTTCTTTTTCATGTCTTAACCCTTTCAGCTAGCAAACGATCCGATAGACGACGAATTTACGAGTTTATTACACGAAATTCATAGCGAAGATATTGTCCAGCATCTGTATCGAGGAGCTATAATATTGAGTAAAGATAGCAACGAAGCGTTATTCAAGGAGATATCGGTAAGCCGAAGCGTGTAGTCGTGTTGAAAATACGCTTCTCGTCGTACGTAGTGTACTCGTATGCGTATGTGACTAATGTACGGTACGATAGGCCTATAATACAAATACATATACGTAACACAATATGTCACATACAATGTATACCGTATACCTCGTACGTATTACGAACGTGTTGCCTCAGCACTGTCCGACTAGACAACGTCCGCTATGGTTGGTTTTTGCCGGAATGGGCTGTCAGTGGGCCGGTATGGGCAAAAGCTTGATGCAGTTGCCTATTTTTGCCGAATCGATTTCGCTATGCGATCGCGTTCTGCGGCCTCACAACGTAGATTTGGTTCGTATCATTAGCGACGAAGACGAACGACTTTTAGAAAATGTTATCAACTGTTTCGTGGCCATTACGGCGATGCAAGTAAGTGCGTCGCGTCGCAGACAATTGTTATTCGCAAACCGCAGGAGCAGCGACTAGCGAGTACACAGTTGCACGATACACGTGTACGTGTTGCGTTTTGCAGATCGCCTTCGTAGACGTATTGCGAGCGTTGAACGTAAACGTTGCCGGTATGGTCGGACATTCGGCCGGTGAAATCGCTTGCGCTTACGCCGATAATTGTTTAAGCAGGGAGCAAACGATTCTGTGCGCTTACTACAGAGGCTTATCTTGTATGCAAACCCAAACCGAATTGACGAACGGAGCGATGGCCACTATCGGTAGGTTCTGTTGCTCGCTCTCGAAATACATACTCGTACAATAGGTGAAAGCAATCGCCGCCGGCTGGCTACCTCAGCCTCGTGACTGCTGACCAAACAGCAGGAGTTAGCGATCGACCAACGAACGAAATCGTTACGCTATGGTTGCAGGGCTCGGTTACGAAGAATTGAAAAACGTTCTAGCGGATGACATCGACATCGCGTGCTGCAACAGCGCTCGTAATTGCACCATTTCGGGTCCTGCTGAGAAAGTCGACCATGCGGTGAACGATTTTCGGGCGAAAAATGTATTCGCTCGACGAATAAACAGTTTGAACATGGCGTTCCACAGTCGTTACGTGAAACAAGTCGCACCGAAATTGGTGCGATATTTACGAAAAGTAAGTAGGCGTCGCGTCGCATTCACGTCTTATCTACTCGGTACGAGTACGAGTACGAGTAGCTCGACTCGATAAAGTAAATATCCAATCCACTGACCGTCAATTACGGATGCGTGTTCTCTGATTTGTGGTGGTGTAAACGCAGCTAATACCCGAACCTCGCGTCAGGTCTAATAAATGGGTAAGCTCGTCCGTTTCGAAATACGATCAGCGAGACGACAACGCCGCCGCTAAATACTGCTCGGCGGAGTATTTGTCGAATAATTTACAAAATACCGTATTATTCGACGAGGCTAGCCGAGCGATCGCCGAGGACGCCATCGTGATTGAGGCTTCGCCGCATTCGCTGCTGCGAGCCGTACTCAAACAAACGTTTCCGCCCAACGCTGCAGCTCCGCTCACGTCGTATATATCGTTGGGCGTTAAAAATTGCGACGACAGCTTGCGATACCTATTGACGTCGGTTGCCAAGTACGTAACGACAATACCGCTAAAATTATTTGTATAGGTACTTATTACGTAGGTACTCGTATTTAGACTGTAAGTGTAGACATACTAGGAGTAGGCCAGTTAGATACCTAACCTATCATGTTCGTGTGTGTGTGTGTGTGTGTGTGTGTGTTTTCCTTTTTTTCGCCGTTTATAATGTACATGTACGTAGACTATTTTTACTGGGAGAAACGCTGAAATTTCGTAATCTGTATCCGTTGGTCGAATATCCGGTGAGCAAAGAAACGCCTATGATAGCTCCGTTAGTTCGTTGGCAACACGATAGAGATTGGAACGTGGTATTTACCAGAAAAGAAGACTTGGTGCCGGGTGAACGACGATACGTCTATAATGCTAAAATTACAGAGCTCGCTTACATGTTCGATCACATTATCGACGGACGAAATATAGTGCCCGGTTACGTTTATTTGGTAAGAGATAAGACGACGCAGTCGCGCATTTCAACTACCTTCAACTATACCTAGTACCTCTACCTGTGTAGTGTGTAGGTGTACCCTACCTACTACCTACCTAGCTGCCTGTGCCTACTGCCAATACATTATACATACATAAGTTTATTGTAATAGCTTCCACTCTGGGAAACGGTACCGCTAATGCATGGTAAAGTACTGAAGGACACTTCCATAGTGTTTGAGAAGTTACGGTTCCAACGTATGGTCAACGTATACCGCGACAGTGAGTACCTATACCTACATTACCTACCACCTAATACGAGTACAACGAACCTAGCCTATTTCTTTCCAAGTAAGTTATTGTTGCTTATTTGCTGAAAGACTTACCTACACCTAGACCTATCTGTGTTTGAACGTGTCGTATTATACACGTAGGCTTACAGGCTACATGTACGTGTAGATGTACATACGTACGAGTAAGTTATTATTTGTATAGGCCTACCTATTTATGGGCGATAAGTTAGTTGTTACGTTTGCGTGGCGTACTTTCGACGCGAGTTGATGCCGCAGTACAGATACATCAGGGGGAAGATAATAGTTACGATAAGTTAAAGGGATCAAGCGCTAGTACACTGCAGTGCATACCAATTACCAATTATGGTACCTAGCTAAGTAGCTAGTAGCTACCTACCTATTAGATAGATACGAGCAGATACAGTATATGAGTGCATGTATATGTAATTATGTACGTACTACGTACGTATTGCGTGCTGTTTGCAGAACCGCTAAGCGTACTCGTCCACATTCAAAAAGGTAGCGGAAATTTCGAAATAGTAGAAAGTAACCAGGTAGTACTTAGTGGCCGAGTATATGTGCCGGACGATATCGAACAAGAAACAATAGCCCTTTGTACGCAATCGTCACTCGAGCATGCGGGCGATTTGGTGCTTGATCAAGAGGACATCTACAAAGAATTTCTACTTCGAGGATACGATTATAGAAATTTATTTCGGCAAATGCTACGCAGCAATTTCGACGGTACGTGCCTAATACAGCAGGCGTACTACATACTCGTACGTATAACCATAACCGACCGATCTCACCTCTGGTCCTGTGGTCCTCTACCGCAGGTACGCGTGCCAGAGTGAAATGGAACGATAATTGGGTCACCTTTTTGGATACCATCTCGCAAACGTATATTTTACAAACGGACACTAGATACCCGTGTCTGTTGACCGGCATCGACAAAATAGTCATCGATTTGAATAAACATAACGCCGTGGTGAACGATTATCAGTATCAGCGCGAAGGTAATCGTCGCGTCGCGTCGCGTCGCCTCGCACCGACCACGACCAGTGCGCGTTACAACTACGTAGTACGAGCTTACCACGTATTATCGGCGGCGTTGTGGTTTCAGGTGTGCCGGTGCACGTGGACAAAAAACTCGACATCGTCGAAGCGGCTGGAGTACAGATACGAGGTCTAAAAGGTCACGTTATACCCAGACGTAAGCTACAAAAAGAACCGCGTTTACTCGTCTACAAATTCGTTTCGTACGCCACCGATTGTAAAGTAAGTCAACACCTATCGTACGATCCTACGAGTAATTACGCTTACAAACGAGTGCTGGTCGTCCGTTTTGGTTTTTCGCAGACGGAGATGGACAAAAGTTGCTTGTTCAGTTTCTACGCTAGTTTAATTTGGCGAAATATATTTTCTACTAATTACAAAATTGTCGAATACCAATGTTCGTATTCGGAAAACGTTCATCATTCGCGAGAACTGTGCAACGCTCTCAACAGCTACCCGCATAAACAGGTTTGCCTAAATTTCTAAATGTCTAACTGCCTTCGCCCCTTCACCCCTTTGCGTGCCGTCGTTTCTTTTTTTGACGCTCGAAAAAGTTGCGTATAGTAAGTGATTTGAGGGCACAGCCGGAAGGCGACGCGTGTCACTTGGGCGCATCGGCGCATCGGTGCATCGGTGCGGTGTAATTTGATCACGGATGCTTTTTGAAATCGACTAGGCGAACGCGGTGATTATTATTATGGCGAGTGAAACAGCGATAGCGACGGCGACGCCACTCCAAGATGACGGCGACGTCGGCGATGACGCACCTAACTCGAGCCCATTGGACGACGGTGACGATGTTTTCGTGAAATTAACGCGC
The DNA here is from genome assembly GCA_003261595.1 of Maconellicoccus hirsutus. Taxonomy (NCBI): domain Eukaryota; kingdom Metazoa; phylum Arthropoda; class Insecta; order Hemiptera; family Pseudococcidae; genus Maconellicoccus; species Maconellicoccus hirsutus. Next base: position 25,446 of record QBDW01003054.1, on the reverse strand, counting down.
GCCGAAAACGAAACAGACAAAACTCTTGCAAACGCTCATCTTCTCATTGCCGAATTGGACAACCAACTACGAGTAAATTTAACTTGCGCTTACTTCATTCGTTGTACTCTGCCCGTCTCTGTTCGAATGTACGAGTATGGTACATCTACATTTCTACGCCTATTCGATGGTTTGCTTTGGTTTTACTCAGGACAAAATGAAATGTCTGGCCGACGAAGGATTCCTAATGATTCGTTGTCGTTGTCGAGAAGAAGAATGCGGAAAAGAATTGTCGCTCGACGATTTTGTAGTATGTTGCGAGCATAGGTTGCACGATGAAAAATTGTTCTTATTACGGCGCGTAAGTAGGCGCTGAAAACCGTTCGTTGGTGGTTACGTCACTTACGTTACGCTGCTGTTACGGGTAGAACGTGGCAATTTCCAAAACGACTCCGATGACGCCGCCGCCGCCGCCGCTTTGTTTGAAAATTACGCAAACGTTCGAATGGTTGGAGCCACTAAAAGAGGCCGTGAAAAATGAAGAAGACGACCGCGAGATAATATTGTACGCCGAAAGTGATCCTTTCACCGGAGCACTCGGTTTATATAATTGTTTGATTAAAGAAACGACTAGGAAAAATATCAAGTAAGCGACTGGATGGAAGGTTTTGCTGAATTGACCCCGCATACGCTGGCGAATTATTTTTTCAGATGCTTTATCATGTTAGACCAAGACGCGACTCCTTTTTCGCTCGATCATCCATTCTACCAGAGACAAATTCGCAAAAACTTTTTAGTAAACGTGTACAAAAACGGGCGTTGGGGTTGCTACGCGCATTGGCCTATCGGCACAATCGCGCCGGTTAGCACATCGCACGCCTTCGCAAACGTTGGCGTTACCGGAGACCTGAGCACGTTGAACTGGTATCAAGCGGACGAGCCGGTGTAAGTACGCTACGCTACGCTTAGCTTATGCGCCATTCGTACGTATTATTACGTATGCAAATTGCGAATGCGACTATCGTTCGCAAAGTACGTGTACCATCAAAATGCTAGACGAGCTTTTCACAGAGACGCCGTTGTCGCTAGAAAAGGCATAACTCAACATAACGACGAAGACGACGTCGTCGATACCACGTACATTCGTGTGCACTATTCGGCGTTAAACTTCAAAGATGTTTTACTGGCAACTGGTGTGCTGTCGTACGAAGCTTTCGTTCCAAATCGTCTTATTCAGGTAGGTGGATAGACCTGCTGGGTAGGTAGAGGTACGGGTAGGGGTACCTCTGTCTACTGTTGCCAGGGCTGGGTAACTGGTTACTAATAATTACGTAGGTACGTCTAGGTACTACGTAGATACACTACTGTATGTAAATGTACACATAAGTAACCAAGTACGTACTCGTACACGTAGGTAGCCTACATAATGTGGTGATAATTATGTATGTACGTATAAACTGTATACAATATGCATATGCTTACTCGTAACCGTACAAATATTAACGACGTTACGTTGAAGCCGATGTCGGGGATTTTTTACGGTTCGTTTTGAAAAATATCAACTACATCGTACCGTATGGGATCTTCGACATCGTTGACAAACGATCAGACGTTCCGAGATTCAACTAAGCGACGCCGCTTGTAGTCAGACAATCAGACGGTTTGCGCGAACGAATCGGCGCACACGCGACCTTTCTTTTCTTCTGTCTGTCTGTCGGTCTATCAATGTATCTTTCTTCCTTAATCACTTTGTATTCGCATACTCGTACGTACGCAGGAATGCTTGATCGGATGCGAGTTCAGCGGCACAGACGAACGAGGTAACCGCTACATGGGTATGTATCCGGCCGGAGCGATATGTACGACGCTATTAGCCAGGCTAGACTTTACATGGCGGATACCGGACGAATGGTCGCTAGAAGAAGCCGCTACTGTGCCCGTGGCTTATCTAACGGTCAGTAAATGTGAACGTGCCCGGTGCCCGTACTCGTACCCGTACCGTCACGTTTCGTCGCTAACGGCTGCAACCTGTTGGTTTAAAGCGCAGGTAGTTGCGGCCTTTTTCGTGCACGGTAATCTGAAAAGGGGCGAAAGCGTGCTGATCCATTCGGGCGCCGGTGGAGTCGGCCAAGCCGCCATCAATATTGCCACGCGTTACGAATGCGAAATTTTTACGACGGTCGGAACAGCCGAGAAAAGAGAATTCATTAAAAAAGCTTTTCCACACGTGAGTCGACATCCGAACACCGAGCAACAAATCAAAAGTCAACCTAACCGTACCCGTACCTAGTACCTGCCTGCTACGAAATAATCGCGTACGGTTACAGATAAAGGATAGTCACATTGGAAAATCGCGCGATACCAGTTTCGAACAGATGGTGATGAGGCTAACCGACGGCAGAGGAGTGGACATGGTGTTGAATTCGTTGGCCGAAGACAAACTGCTCGCGTCCATTCGATGTTTGGCCAAAGGCGGGCGATTTTTAGAAATCGGAAAATTGGATTTACTCAAAGACAATCCGCTAGGTAAGCATCATCAGCGAGTCACTGAAATGATGCGCTAGAATTTAAGTAGCCCACCTTGCCAAGTGTGCGTACGCACCTACTACATGTGTAGTACATATACAATTACTCGTAGGTATACACTATACAATGACATAGACATATGTAATTATGTACATATATTATATACCTAATACCTACTACCTGTACACCTACTATATACGATTACGAATGTACGCAGGTATGAATGTATTTCTACGAGGTATTAGTTTTCATTGCGTTTTGTTGGACAAAATTTACGAAGAAAAACGGGAAACCAGAGATCGAATAGTCGACATTTTCCAACAAGAATTAAAGTCTGGTTCAGTTAAGCCGATAGTTCGGACAGTTTTCAACGCCGATCAGGTTGAATCAGCTTTCAGGTGAGTGAGCCTAGTTCGACACGATCAGATAAACCAAAGATAACCTCACTACCAGTACCATATACTACCCTCTCTGTCTATACGCTCGAATTGACGACTTGCAGATATATGAGCAGCGGCAAACACATCGGTAAAGTTTTGATAAAAATTCGTGGCGCTCGAGAAGACGAAACGATGCAAATGGAAGCGGTGCCCAGGTTCAACTGTAGCGGCAAAAAAGTCTACATAATTTGCGGTTAGTGAGGAGGAGGAGGAGGAGGGGGAGCGTTTGGAACCGCGTAGGTGTAGGTACAATGGATAGGTGTGTTGATTGGACGTCGAAATGCGCTGTTTTCAGGAGGATTAGGCGGCATGGGTTTGGAACTGGCCGACTGGCTGGTACTCAGAGGCGCTAGGAAGGTCGTACTAACGTCGCGGCTTGGTCTGACGAACGGTTATCAAAGATTACGCATTCAACGATGGAAATCGTACGGCGTGATGGTGGTGATACGCAAAGGCGACATAACCAACGCTAACCACGTGCAGCAGCTTTTACGAGATGCCGAAAATTTCGGCTCGGTCGACGCCATTTTCAATTTAGCTGCCGTAAGTAAATCAATACCTACTATAAACAGGATTTTTCGTGCGTTTGTGGCGATAGGTACTGTATTACGTAACGTACCGTAACACAAAAACGTTTCGTGTACTGACAGATAATCGACGACGGACTGATAGAAAATCAAAATATTTCAACTTTTGAGAGGGTAAGCGCTCCGAAAAAAACGGCTACGCGGTTGTTGGACGAATTTTCGAGAAAGATATGTCGCCGACTGCGACACTTTGTCGTATTCTCGACGCTGTCGGGTGCGTATGGCAATCCGGCCCAAACGAATTACGGCTTTGCCAATTCCGCTTGTGAAAGAATATGCGAAACGAGAAAAGAACAAGGTTTACCGGCGTTGGCCATACAATGGGGTGTTATCGGTGATGTCGGCCTAATGACACGCATGGATATGGAAAAAACCTGTACGACCGACAAGTACATTATACCTAATTACGGGTACCTGTACCTACCTATTATTTTGTACGACTCGTTTGACCGCGATCACTTTTCGGTTTGTGAAAAAAAAAGGTACTTTGGTCGGCTTGAAACCGCAACCCATCAGATGTTGTTTGAAAATATTGGACATATTTTTAAATCAATCCGAAACCATCGTCAGCAGCTTCATATTGGACGATAAAAGCTGTGACGCTAATAAACGATCGGTCAATTTACAGGACATTGTGGCCAATATTCTAGGTATGTACTATGTAGTATGTACGAGTATGTAGTAGGTCCCACCTCACGTAAAACGTATGCGTGTAATTTTGATTTGCATTCGCTTTCGCGTCACCAAAGGTATTAAAGACATGAAAAGCGTTAGTATGTATTCACCGCTGCCTGAACTGGGTATGGATTCGATAAATGGTTTGGAAGTTAAACAAACACTCGAACAACAATACGATCTGTTCCTAAGTCCGAGAGAACTCATGTCGCTCACCTTTGCAAGCTTGCAAGAAATTCAGAAAACCGGCAAAAAAGGTACCCAATCGCGTGTTTTAAACCCGTCTTTTTAGAAGTACGCCTAATTTTGAAAAAAAAAAAAACAAAAAAAAAATTCCAGCCGCTTCGCTAAAAAAAGACGATACAAACGTGATGACCTCCATACCGTACTTGAGAAACGTTCTATTGAACAAAGCGAAAAAACAAAATCCTTTGGAGGAAGCCGCGTTGGTGGTAAGATTGCCGTCGATGGTAACCCATTCGCACGGCAGTCGTACAGTTTTTTGCTTTCCACCCATAGACGGTAAGTACCCTTAGCCTTACTTTTACCTTCCGCTTTAAATCTACTTATTACCTGAGAGTACCTACTTGGCTTACACATATCGCCTAATCGAAATGAATAAATTAAGTACGACTAGGCTGAGGTGGCTTACGTACTACGTAGCTATGTAGTATGTACCTCTACCTACTATGTACCGTACAATGCAGTACAAAATACGAGTACATAGGTAGCTAGGTACCTATGCATAATTGCATATGCACCCTATGTAGTTCCCAGGTGATATTCGCGTTCCGGTCTCCTATACCTATTACCTAATTACGAGTACCTAAATGTTACAGAGACCTAGCTGTTACGTTGTTATTTAACAAATTGTCTCTTTTGGCAGGCATCGCCGATGCTATGAAATCCTTGTCGGAAAATTTGCTTCGGCAAGTTCTATGCTTTCAATACGTAGCGTTGAAACAGGGTCTTTCACTGGTGGAACAAGCCGAAATATTCGCCTCGGTAATACTTAATTACAGTAACTACCTACGTTAATACCGCAAATAATACGACTGTTTTAGTCCATCCGTGAAAAAGTGTGGAATGTGGTGCGAATTTGTTTAGACTTTCTCGATAGCATATGCGAGAGTTGAGAATTTAGAAGCACGCTTCGCAGTCGAACTGACTCACCTGAATGCCATATTGTTCATTTCTTACTTTTCAGCATATAATCGAGAAACTAGATTCAAACGAGCCGTATAACATTGTCGCGTATTCGTATGGCGTGATCATTGCGATGGAAACCTTGAAAATATTGCAGAGCAGTAATCGAACCGGTAAATTGGTCCTTATCGACGGTTCGATGGAGTACGCGAAAATTTTGAAAAACATGTATTTCGGAGACTACAATCAACCAACGCAAATTCAAACCAAAGTCATATTAGATATCACGGCTAGTTTTCAACCTTCTTTCAATAGAAACGTGGCAAGTTCTCTTTCCTTAATTATCTGAAAATACGTACGTCTACGTACGGCCAATTAGCTAATAAGTACTTTATAGCGTATTATGAGCATGTATTAGGCCTATACTCGTATGCACATACAGTACATGGTACACACTACACACAACGCAATACAATACATACAGTAGGTATTAGGTATTAAATTGGCCACTCAGGAGGTGGGTACCTAGAGCTACAGTACGTAGCTAGATAGTAGGTACAGGTAGCAGATAAGTAGGTACTTCTCTACCGTTACATTACATTACGTTACATTACGTTACATACTTTTAATACTTACTTACTTCAATGGCATCTGCTAAATATCCATTCGACGACGTGTTGCAGATTGAAAACGATTTAAACCAACTTGACGATTGGGAAAGCAAATTGGATTACATTACAAACAAGATATGTTCGAACGAAATTGAATGCCGCGTCGTCAGATTTATTACAAATTATTTGTATCACTGTTTTACTTCCATGATTGAGTATCACTTTGAAACAACGCAAAAGTTTCACGTTCAGGCGGTTATCATTAAGGCTAGAAAAATGGTCGTTCCGATGCCCGCTGATTCCGGCCTAGATCAGGTAGGCCTACCAGTATTTCAACGTACGACACTCCGAAAGGTGGCCAAGGATAGAAAAATTGGGTAACAGATACGTAATTACGTATAAATAGGTAGGTACCTATACCTACCTACGCAAAGGTATACCGGGCGAGCGAATGTGTAATTCGGGGCCCTCGTTGGTTTTTGGACTAAAAATATTCTTTTTTCGGAGCACCCATCAACAACCAGACGCCTGGCATCCAATTTCTAATTTAATTCTGGTACTTCGCCTACACTTACACGACTTATCATGCCCCCTTGGCCCCTTCCGTCTTTCCTGGGAGAATTAGTTATTTGTCTTGCTACGAGTGTGTGCTTTTGTTGCAGTATTTTACAAGCACGCCGGAAGAACATTATGTCGACGAGAATCATTTCACTATTTTAAGAAGTAAAAAAGTAGCCGAAATTATAGAAAAATTTTTATAAAATAATAAATTTGTTACCACAAGGTTTCTTATACTTCTGATTAGAATTAGAGTAATACCTACGTAATGTACGACTACATATTTGTACATACAATAAGAAAACATTAAAAACTGCTGGTATACAGATGTAGCCCTATCCACCATCTACTTGACAAATTTGAAAAATAAAATCTGCGTATCACCAAACCGTACTCCAAGTACCTAGTGTACCTACCTACTTACCTACTTACTTACTTACTTACCAGGTACCTATCCAACTAATCGCGTAGATCACTTGTTGAGAATTTTTATATTCCATTTGCAAGTTGGTAGTATTTGTTTATATTTTTTTGTGAACGCTATCAATGTTGACAAACCAAAATATTGCTCAAAACTTGTTCGAAAAGTGGGCCAAGTGGGCTAAAATGTAATTAGACAAGCGATAAGCGTTACTCGTAGTCTCGTACCTACTGCGACTAGCAAAAGATTTTCCTTGGGTTCATTTTTCAAACTCGTTAACACAACAAGCAATAGGTAGGAGAAGTAGTAGGTATTAGGTGGTAGGTAACTAGGTACTAGGTAGGGAAATGCCAGATACACTTCATAGTTTGTATCTAATTATCTACTATACCTACATGACTCCCTACAAAATCTGGTTAAAACTTTACTTACTACGAGTACCTAGTGCCTACTTTAAGTAAGGCATGTAGTTAGTTACGTATACGTACAGTACACGTGTAGGTAATAGATAGGTGTAGGTAATCAGATGTCTTAATACTGGTCTGCTGATGATGAAATGGCGTAAAGACACGCACCGACAGGTAGATATCATTAGTACATTACATATGTAGTAAATTATAAATTAATATTTTATTCTTGTCTTTTCTTAATTTTTTTGATTACTTTTTTGATGACACGTTTGTTTTCTTCCAATTTAACGACTTCCTCTTCACTTAATGAACCGGGAGGATGAAGTCTCATCTACGATAAAGCAGCGTAACCAGTAGCAATAGCAATAGCAACAACCGCAACGTGGCGTTGAGTAATGCAAATGCACGCAAAACAAAAACCATCACATTTCAATCAATATTTATCATCGTTTATTTCTACCATGTACTCGTACGAGTATTTATGCTTAGCCTACGCTTAATTGCTAATTAGTTAATTACGCATAGACGTAAGAGGTAAGACGACTCACCAGGTGGAGGTGGATGCTCGATTGATTCCGCGACTCCGTTAGCATTTAAACTACCTGTACCTGTACCTACCTGTTTGTACTCGTACTTACAAGTATAGATAAGTGATGGTAGGTAGCCTATTTCATTTACAGTAGGCTATGCATTGAAGCGCAACTGGTAACTAGAAATTTTCTTCTCTATTCAAGAAAAAAATATCTAATTCGACATTTTTCCCGGGTCACTGTTGCTTTTCTTTTACAAAATCGAAGAAAGAAAGAAAGAAAGAAAGAAAGAAAAAAAAGGCTATCCAGAGGCCTCAGAATCAATCGAGAACTCGGTACATAAGCACCACAAAACTCGTAAATAAGTGAGTAAACGCTTAAGCACATACTATAATACTCGTAGTATGTAGTACTAGTAATATAATATGTATTGTGTAGACCTGGAGACCTGCACCTACCCGTGTGCCAAGGTGAAAAGTAGAATGCACATCTACGCGTACATTTATGTATATCCGAAGTGAAGCTGAAATTTTAGTAAGCGTGCTTCGTGCTCGTATGAAATCATGCGTTATTATTGAGGCGTGAGTTGCGAGTTGGCATTGGTACGACGATGCAAATATTACTCGTACCTATATGGTTAAACAAAAGTAGCTGATTGTGAAATAGCGAATGCAGTTTAGGTACACGTCTACACGATGATCAAAAGTTGGTGGGTAATTACTAGGTACTAGGTATTGTAATAGGTATACATGGCATCGCATGCAATACCAAGAAATTACCAATACCCGTACCGAATGTTCCAATATTTATGTTCCCCTAATATACTGCCTACTTCCCCTCTTCCCTATTCATGAGCAAAAATTTCGTTTGTGAAGAAGTTAGCTTGGTTGGTTGATAATGCTAATGAAAACAAACATATTATTTGTATTTTGTACATACGCGTAGATAAAGTCCAGTGAGGTACCTACTCGTCATTTTTGATACTCTACAAGTTCCAACATTCAACTGAAATTTTTCAACGCAGCCTAATAATTTTGTAAGTGTAGGTAATAACGATAATGATAATGATAATGATAAATCTTTATTAGCAATTTCGTTTGCCAAACCACAAATCAACCTACTCTACATTTAATTTTTTCGACAAACGAAATTCTCGCTCATCAATAGTGGGCTAACGAATAAGCGTACGCAGTACGCACGCAAATCATGCGTCGCGGTCGCCATTTCACCATTTACTCGTAAATAGGCCTACTCGTAATTCGACTAAACGACTAAAACGAAACAACCAACGTAATAATAAAGTATAGTGGAAGAACTCGGCAGAAATGTCGTGCAGAAATTAAATGCTAATTTGACAGATTTCGCAAAAAAGAAAAAAAAAACTGAATCATACGTTTACTCTATGAAATCATTTTGTTTCCCACTGCTTTCCATCAACTTCTCCAAATTCTTTTTCGGGAGCCTTTTCTGTAGATAAAAGGATACACGGACAAAAATATAATATTCTTGTATGTACGTAATTAGTTGGTTAAACATTAGTAATTTAGTATCAGTACGTAACGCAATAAGAATTAAATTGACGAGTCTTAGCTGAAATCAATGGATCCGTAGTTGCGTACCACCACCCTAGACCCTAGCAGCTGGCTAGTGGCTACGGCTAGTACTAGTAGTTAACAAAGTGTACGTCTAGGTATTAGGTTAAATAGGTAGAGCAGTTCTGGGTAGTAGGTAATGGTACCAGATGACCGACCGTTCAACAGTCAATCCCTCGACAAAATAAATCACTTTTTTTTTTAGTTTCATTGTAAAAATGACAGCAATGGCTTAAGCAATCTTAAATTGCACGTCTTTTTTTTCAATAAAAAATCATATTTCGTCTTACAATTCATTTTTCTCAAGTTGAAAAATTGCAATTTATGCAGTTTTTATCAACTCTAAAAACATCGAATAAATTGCAATTTTTCAACTTAAAAGTAAACTGATAAGACTAAATTTGATTTTTGTTATCAAAGAAAACGGTTTCCAATTTAACGTCGTTTAAGTCGCTGCTATTATTTTTACAATGAAACCGAAAAGAAGTAATTTATTTTTTTCCCCGGGAGGGGGGAGGGGCACAATCAATCAGCCAATCGGTATGCTTATACCTACCTAACATCTACCTACGTATTAATCAAGCTTTTGCTTTGACTTCAACGCAAATGAATCGATAAATTATGAAATCGTTAACGAAATTAATCCAGCGAATGAAATACCTACAATTTGAACTGAAAACCCCACAACCTTGAAATGTTCCACCCACCAATAAATTGGGTACCGAACACCTTTATTTCATTAGGTAATTATAGTCTAAGAAATTCGCATCAGTAAAAAAACAAATACAAACGCGTATATTTTATCTTGTGCAATGAGTGGTGGGTAGCTGGGTAGCTGGGTAGCTGGGTACTTGGGTGATAGGTAAAAAACACCTAACCTACATATAGATCTCTTGCTAAGAGCTAGGTAATGTACCGGTTGACCGACTGATCGATCGTGCCCCATCCCCCGGGAAAATAGATTACTTTTTTTCGGTTTTATCGTAAAAATGGTAGCAATGGCTTGAACAATGTTGAATACATCATTTTCTTCAATAAAAAATCAAATTTTGTCTTGTCGATTCACTTCCAAGTGGAGAATTTGAAAATTTATTCAATGTTTTTAAAATAAATAAAAACCGCATTAATTGCAATTTTTCAACTTAATGGATTGACAAGACCAAATTTGATTTTTCAATGAGGAAAATGATGTCCAATTTAACATTGTTCAAACCATCGCTGCCGTTCTTACAATCAAACTGAAAAAAGTAATTTATTTTCCCGTGGGGCGGTGCACGATCAATTGGTCCCCCGGTGTCTAGTATCTACATACTGTATATCTAGTACCTAAACCTACCTAGAGTACCCTCTGAATATTGAAATGTTCGAATGATATGTTGTTACGCGTACGTATAACGTGTAATGTAAGTACAGTACAGTACATACGTATAGTACATACATATACCTAAAGTACGTACTGTACGTGTACGGTGTGCTGTAGCTGAATACGAGTGTAGGTAGAGGTAGGCCTACTGCACTTCTCCAACTACATACGTAGTAGGTATTAGGTACGTAGACGTACTAGGTAGTACGTATGTACATACATAGCTACATACTATGTAGTATGTACTGTGTAATCATATAACAACGAGATAGGATAGGTTGATAAATAGTTAGATAGGTAGTACGTACCATTATTCTATGTTTTTCTTTGCATGCGTACTCCGTTTCGTCTAAATCATGATAACAATCAGATTTATATCCTTTCGGCAAAGGTTTACCGTCAAATTCGCAAAGTTTGCTTAACGGCCTCGCGTGCACATATAGTTTATCGAAACCTAAGCGGGGAAAAAAGTACCCAAACCGCTGAATTACCTACAAGCACTTGAATAGTCGCCGTAAAATAAAGAATACGAGATAAACGAGATAGCCTACGTAGGTACTAGGTAAGTAGGTATATGCGTAGGTAAATACGAGTAGATAATTAAGTAAGTAGGTATTTACTTTTTGGTTTTTGTTGCGGGCAGTAAAATACGTCCGGTGTTTTCTTATCGAACACTATAGATTTTCTCATCATATCGCCGCCGTAAACCGTAGTCTTGAAACACAAATAAATAGGCGCATAAATAAATGAGCAGAAATTCCAACGATAGAACATCATTCAATAACAACTAATTGAATACATTTATGCAAGAAGGGCACATATCGCTATGTGCCCAAATGGCGCAAATGCGCAGAACACAATAATACATCTCTTAACTACCTGCCTACCGCGTATCAAGTTAGTGCAGTCTTCCTACACCCCGAAATGACGTCACAAACGTGTCTGTCTCACATAAACATTACATTTCATCCCCCAAAATTCTATCTAAACTTGTTCAATTCGTTATTTTACGGTTTTATTATATGATTTTTTCATTTTTTTAATACTGTACATAATCTGACACATTCATTCCTTATTTTCCAGTTTTTCATATAGGTACAACAAAATGTATTCAAAGTGTCTGAAAATTCGATTTTTGGCAAATTGGGACAGTCAAGAATCTGTTGGAGCGCTAATGTGAGGTACCTCTTTGTAAGCTCAATAGTGAACCACTAGGAGTCGGAAATTAAAATTCTGTATTTTAATTCGAAAATTGCTAGTAAATTTTGAAAATTTCGCAATCATAAGTGTATGATTGCGCTGATCGACGTCTCATCGGTACCTCTTCGTTAGTTTCATCAATTACCACCAGATATCAGACACTTTGCTTGACAGTCCCAATAGTGGTGGAAAAAAGTTTCTTTCATCAGATATTATCATGCAAATGTGTGTACTTTACCTCTGGATAACCAGACTGCTGATTGATTTTGAATTTTGAACGTTGAACAATTCTTTTATGCAAAAAAGGCACATAGTTTTTGCTGTATGCAAAAAAGGCACATAAAGTGGGTGCATATTCGTTGCGATAACTCAACTACAAATCAAGCTTCGAAACTCGCGTTTGCGCCATTTTGTAGACGAGGGATGAGAGAATAACCGGTAAAATTTTTGAAAATTTTGGTCACAATTTACCTACTTTTCAAGTTTGTTGAAATTTCAAACGCGTTTTTCTCAAAACTCACTTTTCTGGTATGTGCCCTTCTTGCATAAATGTATTCAATTTTGGCCATAACCATAGGCTACATCTACGAGTATCTCGACGTAATGCGTCGGAATTTTTTAAAAAAAATTCAATAATAAAAGTACCTCTACCTGTACCTACTACCTACGTACCGGTTGGACGGATGATCTTGGTATCCCTGAGAAAATAAAAGTAATTTAGCCTATTTTGCCGGGAATATCAAGATCATCTGGCCACCCGGTACAATGAATTTATTAATCTCGCTTCTATTCGTATGATCGCGGCTGAAATGAACAGTTTCGATTCAGTGTCAAGGTAGAAGCGTGTAAAACGAAGCGTTTCAAATGGAATTAGGACGACAGTGAGGTAAAGCGGAATGCACAACGAATCTGAATTGCTTCCTATGCGTATTTGTAACGTAAATCCATTTCTTTAAAATTTTCTTTCATCGAAATTGTTCGAATAACCTATCTTGTAAATAAAAACTTTCTGATCTTACTAGACACTTGATACCTTATAATGAGAATCTTTCAACTTACTACAAATCCAATAACCAATAGGACGAATGTCGGCAAGACACCTGCAACAATTTAATGAAATGAAATGAAGGGTAAATACTAAATAGTAGTACATAGCCTACATCCTCGTATAATCTAAAACGACATTTTGGTAGTGCGTATAGGTATTAGGTAATAGGTACCCCTACTGAAGCGTATCGGGTGGCCGATTCGATTGATCGTGGGCCCCCTTGGGAAAATAAATTACAATTATTTCGGATTCAGTTTTTGTTTTGTTGGGTAATTTGTATAATTTGACTTGGCACGACCTTCATTTCGTTTTCTTTTTTTAATCATACAAATTAAAATGAACCGTCGAATAGAAAAATGCGCAAATTTTTTCTCTTTCCTTAAAGTTTAAAATTTGTAAATACCAAAAATATTCAGAATTTTATGTAAGAAATACGCCGAAAAAAAAACATGTTTATAACAATAAAAAACAAATTTTATTTTAGACACGGTTTGTGTTTTTCTACTGTTTTAAACGTTTATCTGCCAACTTTGCAGGAGACCTAAATGGTGGATGAAGCTTAGAGCTTAGTTAGTACCCTATCCAAAGCAATGCTTAATACTGTTCGACAAACGAATTGAACCTACGCGCAATAAGACTCTTCTCGTAATATCTACCTAGCACCTACCTACTCATTTTTAACCATATACCGTGATTAGCCATGTAATTGATAAGATTACCATAAACGGTAAACCAGTGAATAAACTCGGTTTCGTGGCTAGATTTATACTTATTCAAGTGTTATATACTCACTCATTTTAGTTTTTTCTAGTGAAACGTTAATCGATTATTTCCAATTATAAAAACAACGTTGCTACAATATCAAGGAACACTGAATTGTTCTCATCTGCTTACGCGTATTTATCACGACGAACGTCACAAATTAAGTCAACCTCGTACTTAAACTGGCACAAGTCCGTGGAGATCGAAATTGCATGTCGTTTCCCACGCCTTATGTTGTACTGGAAGGGGAATACCGGAATACCCTGTCCTGGACTGGAACGTGAACACGTCTTAAAAGGTAGAATACATTTTATAAATTTACACAAAATGCAGGTGTAGGTGGTAACATGAATAAATCGAGATGACGTTCGCAGGTACAGATACCTACTTACCTAGTACCTCTACCTACTTACTTACTACCTATTTGAAAAATTTATCACTTTTTACACAAGAGAGGACCACGATCATTTAATCATCTGCCTCACCCGGTATCATCCCTCTTTCACATTCCTTAACCCTATGCTCGACGCTGTGTCAGCCTTTCTGGTATTCCATTACCCAATAACCTATTTTACAGTAAAACATCTTTTTTCCATCGATATTCTTAATTACTTCGATACGGTATGTCGGTATTTGTAATTTTGTATTGTCTATATCAAGTTTTCGATTCCAAATTTAAACCTTTAAACTTCAAAGGTTTAAAAAATATTGACACCTAGAGTCTTTGAATGCCCTCATAGATGAGATATAGGCTAAACCTTGCCAAAAATGCGCGTCCTCCATTTTCCATTGATTCAATGTAACCTCAACTCAATGTAAAAAATATTACTTAAATTACGTTTTTCCTGATAATTTTTGGGAAAAATTCAACTTACAACGTGTGACCCATTTTTGATACTCAGAACATTATTTTTTTGGTAATACTTGCAAATTTAAATTAAAAAAATCATGCAACTATTGGTAGAATTTTGAGAATCGCTCAAAAAATGAATAACTAGTATTTTTTGGTATGATTTATAAACAAAATTTCACAAAAAAATTCTTCTCCCGAAGCTTTTCTTGTAGCGTAAAACATACACAATTTGTTCGCAACAATTCAAAAATTCGTAAAAGTTGAGCTAAAATGAAACTATTTATTTATAATACATAAACTGGGAGACCATACTCGTATGCATAAATATAAACCGAAAAAAAAAATTAAAATTATAAGAATTTGTCACCAGCCTACAGGCCCACAGAGTCAACAATAAAAAAAAAAACGTGTGACGTACATGCGGGTCTCAGAGCGAAATTGGCAAAATTAAAAATTTCATATAACCCTTGTGGGATACAAAATAATTTGAGTCACACTCACATCGTCACATGGCGTTCAAGTAGGTACGGAATCGAAATTTCCACCAATGAAGTTACTGTAAACTATCGGTATGGCTAGCTGTTGTGAGATTACGAAGTCAAAATGTTTCAACCCTGATGCAAAAAAATTCTCGTTTCTTCTACCAAGTCTCCTCCACCCCTCTGCAGACCAACTTCAGTTTAATTTCGTTTTTCTGCGAAGTATTTGTCCTCTGTCGTCGAAAATTAGACGTTTTTAAAGTTTTAATTGCGTTTAATTTGTCTTCGAACGTGCACAAACATGGGTATCGTTAACCACATCAGACATAACAAAAAAAGTAAGATTCTTTCGTTAGAAAATTTCTTCTGAACAACTCTTATCGCATTGTTTCCCCGAGCGCATTGCTACAGCTTATTCGCTTTACTTTTTTCAGTTTCTGAATTATTGCAAAAATCCGAAATGCCTGCTACGATATCGTTAGCTCTTAGTGGAATAGCTGTTCAAATTTACGCATCTTATAATCTTATCAAATCTGAGAACGGCGCGCGATTAAGAATTCCTTTTTTCAGTAAGTGCACTTCCTCTTTAATGTTCAAACGTTGGATCAACCATTTCAAACTAGGAAAAATTCGTATCAACTTACAATTTTCTTGAAAATATGATTCTTGTTTTTAGATTATCAAATGAAAGAATCGACCAACTCCGCTTAAATCAACCTGGCAGCTTCATCAAGGAAATTCGCCAATTTGTTTCAGTTTCATTTGATCGTGATGCTTGAACAGGCACATGAAGTTGAAAAACTATTTCCTCCGATTTTAATATGTACTTCTTTTAGTTGATTTATATTGCTTATCATTCTTTGTACATTAATGTAAAGTGCAAAATGTCCTATTAACGTAGATGTGCGAATAATAAATGCATTGAATAGAAATGTTCGTGCATATTTCCCGGAATTTCTTGCATTTAAGCGGGTTTAAGGTGGTTCTAATTTTTTGTAGTTCCATCCTTAATCAAGTTCCAATAATCTGAACGTTCCGTTTATACCAAATGTCTGATCGAATTGTTCTAGTTTCTCATGAGGCATTCGGATGATTTCGTCTTTTGCCTTCTTGAACCAAATATGGTGATACTTCAGTTTATTAACACTTTGTTCTGAAATGTTTATAAAGGTGCGTGAGGTTTTTAGCTATGAAATAGCTTTTATACGTTTTACGTCGTTTTTTATGTAGATCGTAAACATAACGTTGCCAAGTAATAAGTCTTGCCTCGTAATTCGTCCAAAGTAAATATTTCGCCACCGTATTCCCGCGGTAATATACGAGATGAGACATGATTCGAGAAATTCTCAAATCCTTCTGCGTACGCGAACACCTGCAACCTTGGTCATACTGATAATCGAACATTAAAATTAAAAGAATCATCTTGAAGACTTACCAATTTACGATACTGTGTCGGTGAAAATAATTTTATCATGGTGATTACGGTCTCAGCAATTTTTCCCACGTTTATCAAAACCAGTACTTTCAATTTCAAAGGATAGATCTACAAACATACTCGTACGAGCGAGTGTAAAAAACAACACATTTTCATTACATAAGTACTCGTATGAACTATGTATGTAGTATGTACCTCAACCTGAACTACGTATCTACGAGTAAAATCAATTGAGAGCAATCGAGTATTACCGTCAAAACGAGTAAGAGGGACCTAATAAAGTACGGAATAAACGCGATGATGAAGAAAAAATCAATTTTATTGCAATCAAATAAGATGATATCCCCTTGGTCTGCTTCATCGTGAAGAAATCTTAGTTCCGTTTGCATGCAGTAGTATTTCATTATTTTTAAAACGTCGAATAAGTTTTCATCAGCTGTAACTTTGTCTATGAAAACTCGACATCCATCGCTGTTCAACTCTGGTAAATAGAAAGAATACCTAAAATTGTAAATATAACGTTAAGCGCGACTCGGCGTATTTCCTCGTTTACGGCATTTGTCATGACAAAAAAAAAATGATATAATCATGTACTTACACCGACTTACAAAAATTTTCGAAACCAAGATTGTCCATATCTCCCGGTAGCAAATATTCGGGGTACATTTTCTTCAACTTGAAAAACGCGTCAATTTTTTGTAAACATGAGAACGAGTTGTCACATTTTTTCAAATAGTTTTTGAAAAAACGTTCATCTGTGAATGTTTTTTAATTTCGGCAACCAAAAGAAGAAAAAAAACATTCGTTAATAAGTTATTCAGGAGAAATATTGCCTATAACAGATATTACCGTAAACTTCCGTATTGTAACGTAGTAAATGTTTCCTAACTTCGTCCATATTTTAGTTGAAGAACTTTTTTTCATAGCAATTTCACACGAAATAACTAAATGTGAAATAACGCTCAGCGATTAGGTCAAAGTTGTAACAGTAATATAATTTCAAAATTTCAATTCGTTTGACTAAACTTCATTAAGCAGCAATTTGCATACCATTAACAATTTGCCATTGTAAGATAATGAACTTTTTATTACCAACTGGATACGATGAGACAGATGAGAAAATTAGGTAATTCAATTTCCATACTCATAATTAGTAAATTATTGTGGTAAAAAATTGATGTAGGTATTTTATTTTTTTTTTCATAAATCGCATTTCACAACCAATACTTTGTAATAAATCAATTATTTAAAATAACACATTCCTATTTTAATACTACAGTAATATAAAGTGGTCGGAATCGTAGAAAAAAGAACAAAAACATACACATCTTACAAATTCGTATCGTAACAATAACGATTATGAATTGGTATTACCTATTGAGTATACCATTTATATTACGTATAATGTATCATAATATATAATAATAATATACTTACATAAAAATTCAACGATTTTAATTCCAGTGTCTAGCGAATGACTATACACATTTTACAGACAACGTAACATTTATAGAAGAGGTATATCATATCCATCTAATAATTCGTTAAATTAAAGTAATTAAGAAAGAATAAAGTAGGCAAAAGCAAGGAAACTAAAACAAACGCAATATGAATGACTGTTCCGTGAGTTAAAATCGTAATACGTACGTTCAGGGTTCGCTGATGAACACAAGATAAAAAACATGGATTTCGTAGATCAGCTTTAAAAAGAAGAAAGTAAATTTATATTAATAAATTTAACTTCCGATATGTGAGCCATCTGACCTAAAACTTCGAATCCAGTTCACTACAAAAAGGCACCGTTGATATTAATAAAATGAAAATTTTTGTTAAAACGTAAGTACTTTTTTCAACAAAACGAAATGGGACTGATTCCAATTCTTGCTTCAAAGTAAACGATTAACCACGAAATACAAGCGCACCGATGAATTTGTACTCGCGAACGAAATTCCCCAATCGCGTTTCAAGGATTTCCTCAAACAAATTATCAAGATACGGAGGAAATAGGATTCGCAGGAGATCCCATTTGAATTAAAACCTTATCTAGCCATTGCAAAGCACCATGTAAGTGAATTTCGATCCAGCACGGAGTTGAGGTCACATCTTGTCTATGATATTCGGCTCCCCAGCCTTTGACAAAAGATAATCTGTAAACATCGTTGAAATACAAATATATGAATAATTCTCGAGTTAAACTTAGGAGATAGTTGGAATTTAAAAGATATGTGATTGTGAACATCAACATACATCGGGTATCCGACAACTTTTTCTTACCGAATAGTGCACATTTTTGTAAGCTCGAAAACAGCTTCATAACCGTTATTAACGGATTGCATCAACAAGTCAGCGAACTCTTTATTATTGAATATTTTCAACGAATTGTTGGGAGGTATTTTACAAACAGTCGAAGGATGAAATCCATGATGAAAGTTGCAATTTCTCGATTGCACAAATATCGCGGTATCCGATAAACATTCAGCGAATACTTCACCACCGACGTAGTACAACTGTACTCCTGAAAAAGATGGGAATTCAAGGATGCACTCAATACGTATACAACGAAACGATTTCAAGGGCAAAAGAGAATCTTAAATACCTTTTCCTATATGACGACGAGTATTTTCAATAGTAGAATTACGATTAACGTTCGATAACTGCCCCAGACAGAATCTATGCATATTACTAGCTGTAGGATTTGTAAAACCATCGACAACAACCGCTGGAAAATGGCAGTAAAACGTTTCACCAACTCTACTGTTCAATTCGTAATAAACAATACTAGCCCAAAAGGGTGGTTCCTACAATTAAAAAATAAAAAAAAACTCGTACATCACACAAAATCCAATTCTTATTATACTGTAACTCAATAAGAAAAAGTAGGGTTTGGTATTAAACCGCAAAGTAATAATACCTGGTATGGTACTTCAAAAACATCGTTCATGGGTACGTCTACAGGACTCAGAGCACCATCGTGAGGAGATGAAACATTAGTTTTTTCGTCATGAGATGAAAAAGATGGTGGTGGGCTTTCTGCACAAAAAAAAAGAGGAAAAAATCATACTTCCGATGTTACGTTAATCGTTTAAAATTTTCGCGTAGTCGTATGCCTGTGTGACCGTTTGATAACGTCTCATTGAAAAGAAAAAACTACATTGTGGTTAGAATGGAAACGCTCTCAACGCGAAAAGACTACATATTGGCATATGTTCATGTTGGAAAGCAAATGATAGAATAACATTCCCTTTAACGTCGTCATTTCAATACAAAAAAAAAAATCGATGAACTTTACCAGCTAAGAAATTCATAGTCATTTGCTGTTGACGCTGTTGTTCTTGTTGTTGTTGAAACTGCAGCAAGTTTTCCCTATTGGGAACTGGATCACTAAGTCTAGGAACAAGTACGGGCGGTAACACTGTTGCAAAATGAATTTTTTTCGTTATTCACGTGTTTACTCAACGACCCCTCAGGAACCATCAAGTATGAAATACCACCTTGACTTTCAACTCTTCTATAATGGTAAGGATTGATACAAACTTCCTTTTCTTTAGCATTAAAAGGGAATTTGCAATGATCTTCTGCCTTCAACTCGTGATGAGTTTGTAAATCGGGCCACCTCCAAACTCGGCAGTATATAACGTGTGGTAATCCTTTTCTATGTGATACCTTAAAAACGAGTAATCGTTGGTGAAGTTTACGTTGATATATTGTAAAATGAAAGCAATACCGCTGGTATGTCCATGTACTCTCATACCTGTAATCTTCCGTCCATACTTTTGGGGATTGTCACACATTTACTAGGCTCTCCCGGAGAATTCAACGCTTTCATCAAATCATTATAGGCACTTTTATTGTGTTTCTTAAGTTTTTTGAATAACGACTCTACGGCTTTCTCAGCCCATTTTTCGTCTTCATCTCCCTGCTTCCAGCCTAGTAGCTTCTTCACCGTAGGACTAGTAAAGGAATACAAGCTGGGCATCGGCCTATAACCACGAGAAACAGAATTCAAAACGTTAATTCATTGCAATTGTAGTGTCGTGTACATGATAAGAATATCAACAACATAGTAACGAAATTATTATGTACGTACATCTTTAGTGAATATTAATACGTCCTCAACACACTTGGGAGATAAATTCTCTAATCAACTACACCGACTGCACAACAAAGTTTCGATTGCATATTTACACGGAAAATAAGTGAAACAACTGATTTCTTCAAATCGAATAATACCATAATACACATGAAAAAGAAATTGATAAAATACGTCTGTTTCTATTATTTCCTCATGTTTATTATTTTTACAAAATAATTTTTGTTTTCTTTCGAGTTTATAAGATAACAATATATTTTCTACGTCTTCGCGTTAATCTTGATATTCAGAATTATAATTGAAAAAAAAATCAAACACCGTACTTTTCACTATTAGAATATACCTAACTTACATGTCCAGATTCTACTTCGTTTTTATTTTAAGTAAAATAAAACAAATTAGATGAAAAAAAATTAAAAAAGAAAAAAAAAATGTCACTGATCAAATTTAAGATAGATTAGGTACTATACGATTATGCCTTCACGTTAATTCACTGCTTCATGCAATCATGCTTCATGGATCATGGTCTCATAGGTCTCATGTATCACGAGACACGCGTTCACCACGTCACATATAACAGCGACTTACAACTTGTAAATCGGACCTAGTGCTGCTGCCTGTCTGCTTCAGTACTAAGCCGAGTAATAACGTCGTCCAATCCATTATGGTGGAATGAGAATTCGCGCAATTTTTTTGTGACTAGATGAGTAGTGAGTACAAGTAGTATTTTATTATAATTATTGTCTACTTTAAAAATTTTCGTTTTTCAGTGTCATTTCAATGGTTTAATTACTAGTTTACTGCTTTCGATTTCATTGTTACTCTTATTTTGCATTTTAGTATTTGGTTTTTCTTCTGGGTAACTTCAGCTTCACTTTGAAAGCTTAACGTACTTGACACTTGGCAGAAATGCAGTAGGTGAAATGGATAAGTATCTTTAAAGTTATTAGGCGATCATGGGTTCATCCGACGAAGACGTTCCCTACTTGTTGGACACGATTTCGGAGAACAGAGCTGTGCCTGTTACTATCATTACTGGATGTTTAGGAGCCGGTAAAACTACGTTGTTGAATTTCATTTTAACCGAGCAACACGAAAAGAAAATAGCGGTGATTCTGAACGAGTTTGGCGAAGGTAATAAATCTCAAAAAGTACGACGGCATCAACGAGTTCCGTATATATCTCTTCGGTTTACACTACACATATTTTCCCTTTTTTCGCGCACAGGTAGTGCCCTTGAGAAAGCCATCTCTGTGAGTAATGCTGGAAATATGTATGAAGACTGGCTGGAGTTGAGAAATGGATGTTTATGTTGCTCGATCAAGTACGTCCATTGTTTGTTTTTTACTAACTTTGTTATTATATCTTTTCAAAATTTATCACAGAAATCAGGTAATGTGTATAAACGTGCACGACAAACATACGCATCGAAAATTTGATGATTTGTTGCGATTTTCAGAGATAATGGAGTGAAAGCTATCGAAAACTTGATGAAACATCGTGGAAAGTTCGACTACATTTTATTGGAAACTACAGGATTAGCTGATCCCGGTAAAAACATATTCTGAATTGTGAAGGGCTGTTGGCACTTTTTAACGTAAATGCTTAAATTTTGATTAATTCAATTTTAAAACTCGTCGTAATGGTTTGAAAAGAAGGAAAAAAAAACATCAGAATTAAATGTGAATTCGCTTCACTCTAGTATTATTCATGTTTGTTAGGACCGATCGCTAAAATGTTTTGGATCGATGAAGAACTGGAATGCGATATCTACTTGGACGGTAGGTTATCGATTGTTTTTATTGGCATGTTTGCCGCCTCGAATGATTCTCACTTGTTGAATTTTTGTTTTCTCGCATTTAGGAATTGTAACTGTTGTCGATGCCAAGTATGGTTTAAAAGTAAGTACGATACGACTTGATAAATACACAATACGATACGATCGTCATGGTAAATATTGCATGTAACGATGTTAACGAATAGTGAAATTAAAAAAAGGGAAAATTTTTTTAGTTCAAGAATTTGCGTACCATATATGTACTTGATATAGTGTAGCTGATAAGTTCTATACAATCATTTTTAAATAGAATAAAAGTCGAATGTTGATTGTTTACGATGGTGTAAGTATTGTACAATAGATAAAAGATTTGAAGTTTCAAAGCCAAAAGCACGAAACTGAGCAGAAACTGTACACTCGTTCTCAGTTGTTGAACAAAAGAAAGAGAACGAAGTAAAAGATTTTTATTAATATGTACAGTACAGATATAGGTATAGTACGTCTACGTACTACGTACCGAAGTCGACAAGTTTTGAGCGAAAAGTTTTATTATACCGAAAGTAATAAAAGATTAAAATTAATTCCACTCGAAAAAGCAAAGTTACGAAGTGCAAAGAGTCATAAGAGAAGAGGAAAATGTAAATAATAATAATGTAAATAACGAAGAGGAAAATGGTGGTTTTATTCGAATAACATTTAGTAGAGAATGAAGCGAATTTCTCTGAAACATTACACGAATCTTACGAAGTAGAATTGAGCAAGAAATGACAAAAGGATACGAATGACAGTAAAATGGAGTCGAATTGAAACAAAAGAAAATGAACGGATTGCCATTTGTAAACAAAGTCGTAGAGTAGGTTCTTTTGTCCTTTGAGGTTGTTCAAATAATATTTCACCGGCGAAAAGATTGGTGAAATGAGACCGCCTTTCAGGAAAATCGTATTACGTTGTCGAACACAGTTTTCCCTCGTCGTCGATATCCGAATACCGAACAGTGGATATGGGTACGTGTACGGTGTACCTTAAGCTAACTACCCGACTACTGTCTGTACCTACACGTAGTAGGTAGAGGTACAGATAGCTAACTAGCTACTAGCTACTAGCTGTAGCTAAATATACGTCTTTAGATTCATATAGTACTACATACGCGGTACGGTTACGATTACATTAGGCGGTGCAAATCGTGATACGCCTTTCTACTTTGAAACGTTTTGTTTTTTCTCTTCGTATGTATGTAGTTCGTATCGTTCGTGCTGCTTACGTGAGTGAGTACAGGTAGAACACCTCTACCTATCTGCATTCGAGACTACACGTATGCAGTATGCATTTAGTAGTGAAAGTTGATGAACACCCAACTAGAGAGGTCTTAAAAAATACTTGTAGTTACAGGCGAGCGAAATGAATATACTCGTATACATCCCTAATTACCTATGTACGTAGGTATGTTACAAGCATCCATCGAGTTCATGTGGCGTGCCGATTGTAAGCGCTTCTTGTCAATGAATAATGAATTTGATGAAATGAAAAACGATCAAAATGGCCAACCTCGCCCCGCCCCCCAGCCCCTCTCTTCTACCGAATTACTTGAAAACTGACTGTAAATGCTGTTCAATACGTGCGTTACGTATGTCCGTGTACAGTGTGCGCTGTACACGCGATGCGATACGATACGATACGATACGATACGATACTGTAGGGTGAGACGGTAGAGTGGTTTGTTTATAAGTTATAGGTTTTGAAGAACTGCAATCCGGTAGAAAAGTTCATTAAGTTCGAATTAATGCGAGCTTGTCAGCGTTCTTATGTTTATCGTAGCGAGATCCGCTCGGTTGGCATTTATTTAATAATAAGGGTATTACGCTTCGAGGATAAAGAGGGTTTTAACGGCAGAATTCTCAACGTAAAGGGGCTACAGCTTTCAAATACAAATTAAATATTCGGTTGGATTAAAGTTAAAACGATGAGAAGTCGTCATTTCGTCATTGTTCTTGGCAAAAATACTCGCTTTTCTTCTCAACGGCGCGGCGCGGCGCGGCACGGCACGTTATTAACCCTCTTCAGATTGCCAAAGCTATTACATTTACAGCTTGGCGTTGCCGCTGCTGCTGCTGCTGCTGCCGCTGCTACTGCTACTACTACCACTACTGTCATTAGTTTTCTTTCGCCACCTTCCTTTTTGGTTTTTGTTTTGGTCAAATGTTTTGCGAAAATCGGAAATTCGTACGCCTAATTAATGTAAGTAACTAATTGTGATGGCATTTTGTTGCGTAGCAATTTGAAGAGATGGCCATAACTTACAAAGGAGAAAATATGGACGAGGAAATGACCGAATGTGGAGGTGAAAACGTCTGTATCAAGTAAGTAATACCTAGTGTGCGTACTGCGTATGTTGTACTGTAATACGTAGATTACACTTTATTTGCGCGTATCATGTACTATGTAATGATTCCAAGTATCGCGAAGAATTTGATGAGAACACGCAGAAAAATTTCAAGCCACTCCCAAATTTCGTCGATTGAAGGCGTTATACCTGTCCTTTTTTCCTCTCTCCTCTCCTCTCCTCCCTCACCCTCCCTACTCTTATTGATTCAAATAATTTAATTTTATCGCGCCTAAATACGTATGTATATACGCAATACGTATTACATACATGTCCGACTGTCGGCATAGCCGTTTAATATGGCGTTTCGCTGAGATGCGTCGACGCTAATTTCAGCTCGCGAGAATTTCCGCACTGGTAACGAATAGTCTGGCTTCACGGAACGCTATTTATTTCAAATTAGTTTATAATTATTGGTTGAAGATGAATCGAATATAAATGACCAGCGAGAGCGTTTTACATAAAACTTGGCCATATGCGACGCTCGCGATAAATAAACAAGTTTTGGCAAATTGAATTTAAGCGTAATCGTTTTTGTTATACGCTTCGCCGAAGCTGAAGCTACGACGCTGGCTGGGGTGGGT
>QBDW01003053.1:0-12474 GCA_003261595.1 Maconellicoccus hirsutus | reverse complement strand
GTTTAGTAGTTTTCTATTGTATTTGAATGGTCGTCGTCTTGAGCCGATGTCTGTGTACCTTATTAAATGGTGTATTGTGCTGGTACGCGTTCGTGTGTGCAGGTTTTCGGCGTCGTTTGTTGTATTTAATTAAAGCCTCCGTTCGGAGCGATCGCTCGAGGGGGTAATTGGTGAGGAATTTTTCGTGTGTGAGTAGATCGATTTGGGTGAGAATTAGCGCGCATCGGGGCGTGAAGAAGGCGCATGGGTTCGGAGAAATATCGTCGAAAGTTCGTTTCGGCGTGGTTGCAACGTGTTCCACGAAAGCTGGGTTGGGATTTTGGTATGGGACGTGGTGAGCATGGGTGAAGAATGTCGACTGCTAATCGAGATCTAGTTCTGAATTAACAAACGATACAGATTTCGTTTAAAAGTAATTCCTCAGGAAGCCGGTATCTCCTATGTTGAACACGGTAACCTACCATCTACCTGTAGAACACTACTGAACGACGAACGATTTATGGAAACGGATTATCGAAAAACAGAAAAGAACAGAGAGCAGGTTGAAAGAACATGTTCATTGAGAAGAATATCAGCTGAATGAATGTTTCCCAATAAAGTACAGTTTTGTTCAGCACAAACGAGCTGTTGTGATGTGCCCATCGAATTTCAATTTAAGCTCAGCTTTTTTGAAAAGTGTCGATCTGTACAGTAAAACAAGTTCATAATCCGAATGGAACTTATAAGGAAACTGTTTACAAATGTGAGGGTCTGATTAGACACAGGTCGAGGATTTGACTTGGTCGAATGGATTCAAATTCGTAGAGAAATGGAAAAAAAAAGCTTCGCAGCACGTTAATTTTGGAGAGCTGCAGCGATGGCAAAATTGAAAACCCTAAAAAAAGACCCAAAAATCATGTTTTTTGGGTCTAAAAAGGGGAGTGGGGATGAGGTGAAAAGTGGAATCCTCCAAAAGGCATTATTTGGAAACCCCATTCATGTACATGCCAAAGCACGACCTCCTAGGTCAATTTGGGGTGGGGGACTGCAACTCTGACAAAGGAGCCTCTCCTCCTAAATGGTTTAGGACGCTGATTTGTGGGTATGTTGTACATATTTCGAATGCTCTATCGATTGGTTTATGTTTTAGCCGTTTTTGCTTTTTTCACTTCTCTCCCCACTCTTTTGAAAAAAGTGACTTGTCGAAATTTTGATGCAAGGTCATCCCCACTCCGGTCACCAAGTAGGCTCGCCAAAAGAACCCTATTACTCGAATTTGAACTTTTTTTGTCGAAATCGACCCGATTAAAACGCCTAAAACAAATTATATTTATGTATGTTTGTAAACTGACACCGATAAAAATGGTCAAAATGGACTCCTGAGGTCCCAAAACAAACCCTGAGTATGGTCTCCCCCCATCCCACCGACTAATACAACGTAATAGCTTTGGTTTTTATTGAAAATCGCAGCTAAAAACCGTAAGGGGCGTATGCATCGTTCTCTAGTGTTTTCTTACAGGAAATTAATTCGACTACGGAATATTGGTTTTAGAATCAAATTCTTAGGGATTCGCCCAACTCCGCGTAGCGGCTAATTAGCTACTCCGTATTAAATTCCTGTACCTACCCGAAGGTATACTCGATATTTTTGACGCGCGCTCGCGTCAAGGACTTGAAGAGAGAAAGTTTTTCGGGGCGTAGTCTCGAGTGAAAATACCCGTGCTCGGAATCTCGTGAAACGTCGCTCGGCATCGTATCGCGTGGAAAGCACATACGCACGTATGTGTCGTAGTGTGCGTACGAAGAAAGAACGACGACGAAGACGACGCACCGGGAGACCCGAAAAGACAAAACGACGATAATAGTAATACATAGTGGAATGTTAATGTGTCGACCTTGAATTAAGAGTCGCAGTCTGAACGACGACAAGAGAGGATTTATAAAGAGTACGGAGAAGCTGCGCGACGAAGACGAAATCCGTATGATAAACGTGGTAGCGGTCCAAATAACCGGTTTTTTTCGGGCATTTGAAATGGTCCGAGAAACGCGTGAACGCGATGCATTGTGACAGTTTGGAATACCTGAGGATTTCTGCAGGTAATTCGCGACCGTATGAAAATTTCTCTGCGAAGAAGCCAACACTCGCTAATAGGCGGCTAAATATTGGACACGAGTACGCTAGTTCGGAGGTTTTGTTTACGCTATTAGTAGATATGTGTGAAGGCTGATTCCTGCGAAGGCTAAAAATAGAGCTCGGAGTTCCTCGATTATTCGATCGGGATTCGTTTCCGAAGATGTTGACCTGTGGTGTATCGTGTAATTCGTGTATAGTGAAACCGAATAATAACGATGTTTTAAACGATGACCTGCATTTGACTTCTCTTGTTTATGAAATGATCAGATTGGCTTGACAATTACATAAATCGTAAACATAATTAGCACTTACGTCGCGATGTGGTTTGAACAGACGTGCGAAGAGTGAAGCACGAAATAGTACGAAACCGATAAAAAGTAGACGAATAAGGAAAATAACCGAGTACCTGTGAAGTATTTGATGTTTACTGTTTATCGAGGAAAATTCTCGGTCGTATTCGTATTAACCTAATTTAGTCGATATGGAACATGCGATTTGAAATAAATTGAAATTATACGCGAAATCGACGCTGAACTGTAATAAAAGGAACCGCGAAGTATATGCTTTTGAAATAGGTAATCGGACCAGAATCGTCGAAATTACGTTGTGGTAGATGTATCGAAGGTACAGTGTGCTTCGTAAGGTATACGTTGAATTGGCTAATATAGCTGTGAGCATGTTGGTGTTACGATTGAATCGCCATGTCCGAAAAATTCCCTCGTTGGGAGGAATTTTTTGATAAATTGTGCCCAAATTGAATTCTCTGGGCGTAAACGCCCCCCCCCTGGAAAAATTAGCGAGTTGCGAACGAAAACTTGCTGAATGTTGATTGCCCCAGTTTGAGCGCCATTTCATCGACGCCTCGATAATTCAAGAAAGAAGCGACTGAGCCGTTGTAAGTCGTATAATGGTCGATTCAGGCGGAATCACGAACAGCATCGAGAAGAGGACCTTTACAAGTTGTAAACGTATGAAAAAACTTTAAGAGGGTTTTGCTCGATGGACAGATAGTGACTCTGATCCGCTCGTCGTGGCACCTATCGAAAGATTCTGAATCCAGCTACAAGCCTTTGCCAAAAGTAACCCCGTAATATACCGATGTCCCTATTTGAGCGCCATGTCAACAAACCAACGTCTCGATGCTCGGCTTTCAACTAATTTCCAAGTATTGGTGCGTAGACTTCGGTGGATTACGGGAACCGATGACAGATATCTCGGTGACGGTAATTGACCGATGCCCGGAGGCGTTACGGTGGATGTAATTAGCTCGTTGATCGGGCGTGCCAGCGTATACGGAGTTTGGCGAATAGATTATCTCTCGTTAATACGATGAATTAGCATTACGTGTGAGCTACCGAATAATCGTGGCGCGTAGAAGAGCGACGGAGGCTGGAATCCGAATAGAAAAGGTTAATCACACGAATGCGACGCACGCGTCCCGCCGTCAAAGTGGAAAAATCTCGCCTTAGAACGTATTAAAGGTAATTAAAAGGTACGTCGGTATTGTTAAGCGAGTTAAAAATATGTCCTCGTATTAGAACGATGACAAAACGACTTGGTAGGATGCTACGGAGAAGAATATGGTAAATGAATATATCGCTTGTACACGTCGCAAAGATGGGGGTAATGGTGTTAATTGGTATACGGTTACAATGGAGCTGAAGACTGCAGGCTGTAGTACACGAGATTAGTCCGTTAAGACGTGCTATACTATACACGTTATAAACACACTGTATATTATATACTTCGTGTACCGTTATACGTTTCATTATGCTGGCGTGTATATTCTCACTCGCACACACACACCAACGTATACAAGCAGAAAAGAACCCCGTACAATAGCAAGCTGCTATTTACGAATGATCGAAGAAGGAGAAAAAACTACCTCGAAGGCTCGCAGCATTTTTGAAACAATATACGAAAGCTTCTGACATGTTCTAAATAATGGCCGCGGCTCCGGCAACGATTAAGCGCTTATTTTTCTTACGCGGAACAATTAGCTAAATACGTCGAGAATTTCTGAGAAAAACAAATCTCAAGAGGTTCTGTTCTTTTTTTTTTCTTTTTCGAAAGCAGTAGCGTGGTAATTGACGTTAAACACGAAATAGCATCTCGTTTAATATTATTAAGAGTAACCGAGACCTTTAAGGATGCAAGAGGGTGATGACGAAGAGCCCATCTCGTGAGAAAATATGCGCCAAGATGTGGCGGTTATTTGGTTACGAAGTTTTTTCTCCGTTCGCTTTGATAAACGCCAGAGAGAGATCATCGGTGTAATTAATATTAAATATGGTGTCATTCGAGGACTCTTTTCTGTATCGGTCTTCGTCTATGAATTCATGAGGAATGAACGGGCATTCTTGTTAAATTGAATTTATCAACGGACTGACCCCGAATTAATTGCTCGTGACCGGTACCGTCATTTATGTTAATCGAATGAACGAGTCGGTGCTATTTATGGATGTTGCGTAGCGTTGCCAGCGTATTGAGAAAATTGCTGGAAAATTTTTTCGTGCTATGATTACAGCCGAGAAGAATATTTTATGATATAATTTTTGGAGCATAATACATGTATGGAATATCCAAAGAATTTGCAAACAAATTGTTATTGCGTCATTTATTTATCTGAAATATTAAGTAATATCGAGCAAATGTAAGAGAATTAAATTCCCTCTAAAATGATACCCACATCGTTAGGGAATATTTTTATATATTTTGAATTTTTCGTGGAAAATATTTGGAAATATTTTATAGTTTTTTAGAAAATAAATACCTAAGCTGTAGCGATGATCGACCTAAACTTGCTTATTAGGTTCGAGATGAATCCTCGAAGATCGTGGAAACGATGGGAGACGCTTTAAAGCGAGGGAAGCTCCATTACGATTACCTTTTGTGGATGGCTTTTCCTCTTGGATGCGATGAAAATCTCATTTTAGGATTTTTCAAAGGTCATTAGTACCGTAGGAAACTTAAGATTGGATCAGTGTGGTTGAAGTTGTTAGGGATTTTTCGAAGCACTACTTTGGAAACTCTTTGATGGGAATTTTTTCGTTACAGAAGTAACAAGATACTATTTGGGAGGGGCATTTTACTCAAATTGAGTTTCACATGTCCAAAATGACCGAAATTATTGTAATTATTCACGAATTATTCCCAATGGGGTACAGAACACTGTTGCTGAAAAAAATCATGCTAATTAAGTAAAAAATTAGAAATCGAACAAAACAAACCGCGCATCATTCGACCCCATAGAAGCCGAGAAAAAAAATCCCAAAGTTTGGTTTTTCCGCAGCCACCAAAAACGACACTTTTTTACGGAACATCCGTGTGACGTCACTACCTTGGAAACGCACGTTGGTTATACGTAAATTAACGTTATCGCGTAATTCACTCGCTGATTACGCGAGAACGCGGACCCTCACAGCGTTGCCCGTGGGCTCATGATTTAGAGGAAATCATGAACTTCACGGTGCTTTTTTTATTTTTATTTTTCATTCAATAGAAGTCGAGATATAGCTTTGTAAAGTTGGCATTAATGGAATGCGATATGGTTATTTTGGGCATAAAACGATCGTTTTCGCAAAAAAAATTGGTATAATAAAAGTTTCTCATAGAATTAGTTAAAAACATTACCGCAACCAACTTATGGGATGTTCTAAATACGAAGTTGCACATTAAAAGGCGTAAAAGGGAGCTGGTACCTCGAAACCGCAGTTTTGTCCTGTTTTTCGCATTTATTTTGGAGGGTTATGCTTTACAAGCGAATATTCAATTACAAAATTGAAGTAAATTTAATCCTCTACGTAAAAAACTGGACAGGTAAGCCGTGCAAGGGGGCTGGTACCTCGTAACATGTAATTTATTGAGCTTTCCGCGTTTATTACGTGTGCGAACCCCCCTTTACACCTTTTAATGTGCAATTTCGTATTTAGAACATCCCATAAGTTGGTTGCGGTAATGGTTTTTACTGATTCTATGAGAAATTTTTATTTTACCAATTTTTTTTTGTGAAAACGATCGTCTTATGCCCAAAATAGCCATATCGCATTCCGTTAATGCCAACTTTACAAAGCTATATCTCGACTTCTATTGAATGAAAAATAAAAATAAAAAAAGCACCGTGAAGCTCATGATTTCCTCTAAATCATGAGCCCACGGGCAACGCTGTGAGGGTCCGCGTTCTCGCGTAATCAGCGAGTGAATTACGCGATAACGTTAATTTACGTATAACCAACGCGCGTTTCCAAGGTAGTGACGTCACAACTACAGTATGCGTGTCGGGGTAACGTTTTTACTGCATACAAAGTTTAAAAATTCATTTCTCGGGACCTAATGAACGGATTTTGAAAATTCAAACGGTGTCGTAGTTCTTACAACCCCCTCTTTCGTTTTAACTAGTTTTTAACCGATTTGGTGATTTTGTGCGGTACCCCATTGAATAGAAACCATGTACCAACGAAAAAAAAAAACAACATCCAGCGTTCGTGACACTGGAAACATAACACAATCGAAACACCGGCAGAGGGAGGTGAACACGTACTTATGACGTAACTCATCCACATTACGTACGCTTTCTGTTAACAAATTTTCATTTTTTTTTTCCTCACTCGATGTTCACCGCCTGCGTGTGTACTTTATAGACAAAGTACGCGCATAATGTCACGTTTACGCGTGGCTCGACGCATTCGGAGTCTTTTGGTACCTTTATCACGATGCAAATCGATTACGAAACGCGTTTCGGTGGTGTTTCCATCTTCGACGAAAGAACCGAAGGTCGGTCGTTGAACTTGAGGTGCAATTTGCTTTTTAAGCGAACCGCAAAAGACTCGAGGGGGGAGGGGGGTACGTAATACCGAAACATTCAAAACGACCGAACACGATGGTAATACCTAATAACGTCGTAGGTATTCTCGAATTGGAGTTTTTTATATTCCAACGAGAGACGACGCAGAAGGGAAAGTTTTTCCAGAATTGGAAGGCTTTTATTACGTGGTCGTTACGGCGAAGGGTCACGTGCGCGATGCCTGAACATGGAGTAACTCGATCGGCTGGCGTCTTCGTCGAAAGTTACATCGCGGTAATTACGTATTCTCGGTGTATTACAATTGCCGAGGCGCGAAGGGGGACGCAACGCCGATGGCGATGTTTACGCGAACGAAAGAATTTCGTATTGAAATTTAACGCGTAATCGAGGACGAGGAGTGGCGAGCACGTGTTGACGAGTGTGGAATGCCGATTGGTAAAATACGTGGTTTATTAGCGCGATAGCGACGATCTATCGATATGTCGCGATATCCCGGCGTGTTTTTCGTTCGTCGTAAGCGAGGCGAGATTTTCGTGGAATGCGCGTCGATGGTATCGGGCGAGATGTGTATTTCCGGCCTTTGCCGAATGAGGCGCCGGATCAATGACGGATGGTGACGAGGGATATAGGCTTTGCTACGTGTAAGCCGTCGTAGTAATGGTTCGTGTCACGTCGCGGCGATATTATTAGATGCGAGATACGAGCTTATATCGTTTAATTGGAGACGCGTGCGGAGGGGGAGGTAATTTGGACGTGTAATGGAAACACGATGCTATATTCGAATATGTTTTAATGTAATCTCGTACCCGAACGTGGTTTATGTAAAAGGAACATCTCCTTTTTGAGGGAACGTTATGAATAATCTCACGAGTTGACGTATTGCCGTGGACTATGTAAGCGTATCGCGATCGATGACGCCAATTGTGACAATATTTGGAAGTTGGAGCGATATGTGGCATGGTTGTGGACCTTATTCAACGAGTTTCTCGTATTTTGCGTTCTACGTGTTGTAGTGATCTTTGGAATCGTCGGTATCAGCTAAGTTGAACATCGATTATTTACTATGTGAGATAATTGAAAAAAAAGCCTCGTGAAAGGAAATTTTTATCAAAGGATACGTCATGTATTGCGATTAAATTTCATGTCTTGATGGCGGAAGAAGTGAATGCCCCGTGTTATTTCAAATTGAAGAGTTTTTGTTTTCTGCGTGAGAAATAAACGTGAAAGTACGCGTTCAGATTCAAAGTCAAATTGAGTAAATATTCGGCACTAGCTTCGCTAGTTGAGGGCTTTGCCCCCAAACCCCTCTCGCATTGCTTTGCAATGCTCGCAGTTGTAACTCTCAATCATATTGAAGTTACAAAAATCTAATTAAAATTTGACGAAATTCGGTTTGCTCGTTCTGGTGTGATGAGGTCGCAAAGAGATCTCGATATTATTATTTTTGAACTAATTGGGGTTTCCTTTAATTTTCGTTGCTTCCCTGAACATGTCAACGTATTGCTTTCTTTCTATATTTTCGGCACAAATTACGCCAACTTCGAGGAACGACGAAACGACTCCCTAAAATATACGAACACGATATCGTAAAACAAACCCGTTACCTAAGACTGTTTTCTTCACTCGGCCGAAGTTCGTTTCACCCGAATAAAATATTTTACTGCCATCTTACGACCTGCTCCCTCTTCGGGGTACATAAAGTCGCCATAAAAGTGTCATTATGAAAGCTTCCCTCGGGGTTTCATCGTCGCGATCAAAACCACGTGCAAGAGTCGCGTTTCAAAATATACCATATCGAATTACTTTCGCTTATAGTGGTCTGGAGATTTACGCGGTATAAATTTCAGCCCCCTGTGCTCTAATTTGAAAGGCAGCCTGTGAAGAAATGCGGCTATTTTAACGAAGTAGTCTACTGTGAAAGATATCAACGTTGTAATCGAAAATTATACTAAGATAGCTTGAAACTGGACCAGTAAAGAGGTGCATATTCGTTGTCCGAAGATTTGGTCATGTTCGAAAGAACTGATAAGATCGTTTATTTTACGACGCGATGTCCGAAGGCGAGACTTTTAATCGGAGTTGCTGCATACTCGTGGTACCGGATTACTCGACTTCATTCATGTTTGATTTGGCAACGAGATGGAGTCTGTTGGCCAAGTTGACGCGCACCCCGCCTGCAGGACGTTTCCCAACACTAATCGAGTAGAATTTTTTCTCTTTTTTGGACGTGCTGGAAAGAGTGCACTATACACTTGACAGTGACCTTGGTACGCGCTACGCGTCTGCCTGTAGCGTGACTAGAACACGGGTAGTTTTCCAGCTGCCGATCGCGGCGCGTCAACCATCGACTTCCTTCGTGTTTTCGCGGCATCGCTGAAAAAAAAAACTCGACTAACCGGGATATAATATTTTCGATTTGTGGGAAAGTTAACGAGTTGGGAGATGCGATGGATGAACGGTCGTTAACGAAGTTGTCTGCCGAGTACGAAAATCGAATCGTTGAAATCCGGCCGTGATTATCGATTAGGTTGAAGCTATGCCCGCATGTTTACGCTTGTAATTGGCTTATGTGACTCCTGGATGTGGCTGAAGAGCAGATGGTCAATTTGAATGTTGGCCAATTCGCGCGGATGTTTTTGCTGGAAGTGGAGTTGGGGACTGATGAAGGCGAAGATGAGGTTTTGTTGGATGCTACTATAGTCGTGCGGTAATCGACTTACACGAGGTTTTAATTTCATTATTTAGGTGAAGTTTTCCTTCAGTGATTAAGGTAGGTGCACGCAAACTTGGAAATATGTGTGGAAAACGTTTGCTGAAAGTGCGATCGTGTTGTAATGTCTTTATTTCAATTCAATACGCCGAGGTGAGTCTATGACACATACTAAGATCTATGCCCCGATGATGCTGATACTATTGGTGAAACGGGTTGGTGGAATTTAACGGAAATTTTAATGTTATGTGTATTGCGCAAGTGAATTTTGATTAAATATGTTAAATAGACACAAAAAGTGAATCCTTCCTGTGATCAGGAACAAAAGAGCTTCTAAGTGATGAGATGCTTTAGTGATCTTTCCATAACTTTCAGCGTTGATTTGTGTTGTACTTCGCTGTAATCATCAAGAATGTGAGATGATGGTTCAGTTTTAGTGATCAAGTGAAGACCTAGTTTATAGCCCAAGTCCAACTGACTTTGATTAGTTAATCTGTTGAAACGAAAACAGTCCACACGAGAGAACGAATTACATCGATGAATCTTTGAACTGCGTCCAAGTGACGCCTGTAGCCGCACGGAGGGTAAACAAAGAATCGAAGGTGATATATTATTTGGCGTGGAAACGAAACAAGATAAGATACCAATGTACATAGGAGGTAGTGGACTCGGGTCTCATAATAGTACGGCATATTTGTGTACACGTATTGCGGTTGCGTATCTACTGTTTATGCGTATGTACTGTATACAGAGATATAGAAGGTATACGTGGAGAAAGAGAGGTCCACTGAGGTATCCATCATGGTGGCCTTGAACGTGCCCCGAATAAAAAAGACAACGTTTATGTTCGGGTTGTGCCGCGCCGCGATGTAATTCACTGTTGCACACAGATATACACAAGTGCGGCTACTACGACGACGATGGAATATGTCAAGGTAAAGAAACTCCCTGTAAATACGACGATAGTTCCGAACCACCGAAACGAAGAGCTTCACGATGATGAAGTGAAAATTTCGAGATCATCAGTACCTCCTAGAAGCGTAAGGCGGATATGCGGAGTATGTGAATGAAACGTCGTAGTTGCTCCGGAGCGGTTTTTCAGCTTCGTCAATCAGACTTCGTTGCCGAAGGTAAAAATAGCCGTTCTTCGGACGTGATAACCTTGTCACGGATGTTATTGTTATTGCGTCGTTGTGCGTGGATTCCTCGACGCAAACATGTACGCCGAAGTGATTACCCCGAAGAAAGGATCGGTTTAGCGATGAAACGCTATATCCGAAATTTATATGCGTATACGCGCCTACGCCCTTCGGACGCGGACGTTCTGCGGGAAATGCGTGGAATTCGTGGTGGCGGTTTCCACGTACCCTGTGTCGGGGCTTTCTTCGTACGCGTTGTATTTACTCGGCTAGAATGTAACGACCTAGACCCGAATACGCGATCTCTTTCGAGTGCTCTGTTTCTCGAAAAGAGCCGCCATCCGGAGAACTGGTTCCTCGGGCAGCTGCGCTCGGCGTAGTATTTACTGGTGTACGCAGCTACGCACACCAAAGTACCTCGGATCATCTGCGGAGTGGAGTCGTATGCGCAGACGCACTTTCGATGAAAGGGCTACGGTGTGCTCTTCAAGCGCAAGAAAGGTAAAAGTAGATTTTGTAGTGTGGTGTGCCTTGCTTTGGTGTAGGAAGCGTGTAACGAATGGAGATCGTTTGCCCTGTAGATATAGGACGTCTTTGAGAGGTCGCAGGCGGGCCGAGTGAGGGTGTATTTTTGTTGGTTTTTCATCGGATATTGAACGTTTATCCGTCTTGTTTGAATTGTGGAAGCGCGGGAGTGGCTGTTTCCTGGATTTATATTTGGATTGTTTCGTTATCGATTATATCTATATCAGCGTAAACGTGTCTGAGTTCTTATCGATGTTTCGATAACGACGAGATCAGCGTGTGAATGCTCTGTTGTGTAGAAATCTGGCGTTATCACGTTGATACGATTCGATTACTCTAGCTTTCCCCTCTCCTATGCATGATCGATGATCAATGTTGGATGATGTATTTGTATAAACTGGAAACCCTTTTCAAAATGATCTGTTTTGAAGACACGGGGTGTGAGAGGGCGAGGTGGTGACCGCGTCCAGCTGTGCTGACTTCGACTTTCGAGGTATTCCGAAGAACCTCGCTACGTGGAGCCGAAACGTCCATGAATTATGGAAACCTTTGCGCCGGACGTATTGAAAAATACAGCCTTTGAAATCTTTTATTGCCGATAGCCATCAACATTTCATTCATGTGAAAGCATATATGAAGGATGTTTGGTAGTCGTCTCGCAGGAGCCTTCGTTGACAGGAAATTCCTGTACGAATTAGTCCACACGGGCGTCTTCCGCTTTCGTATCATCTGTGTGAATCACCGATGAACGAAACGAGCTAGAAATAGAAACGGTGATCGTGTCGATTCGGTTATACCTTGAAAACACTATGGTCGCGTATTTTGGATCGATACTCGACGTAGATGACACGTCATCGTCGCAAATATTACAGATTCCTTCGAGTGTTAATAACTCGTCTCGAGCTGGTGCGACGCGGCGTGTTGGAAAAATTTGAAAAAAATACGCGAGTAATGTACATTGTATGTGTATACGCGTGTACATGTGTACACGTGTTTATGTGCAATGTATATTGCATTATGAGTGGTCTCTGTGGTGGTGATGTGTGTGTACAGTGTACAATATGTAAACATACTATACGTCGAAAACGCATTGCTGCTGGATTCTTGGTATTTACACTGAAGAACGCTCCGCGTGCCATTGACGTATACGTAATGCATAGTTTTGCCAATAATATGCGATATG
>QBDW01003052.1:0-10814 GCA_003261595.1 Maconellicoccus hirsutus | reverse complement strand
TTTAAGAAAAAAGCTCCAGGTATACGATATGGAGCATTCTAATGCAGTAGTAAAAGTACTCCTCAAACACTTTTTCATAAAGATCACAATGTTGACAAATTTTTCTGTCATTTTGACAATTTAAAAAAATTTTTTGGAACAAGTAGGGTACAACTTTTCTACATTTTTTTAATTAATTCAATAATTTGTATTTTTTTACAACATTTGTACCATAGAAAGCATTTTTGAAATTTTGAGCAAAATTTATATGTATTTCTACGCTAATTTGCATAATTTTTTTATTTTTTAATAATTTCATAAATATTGAAAAATTATTTTTTGGTCATTTTACAAAAAAAAATTAATCGTTTTTTTATCAAAAATAAAAAAAAATTCTTCGACTCGACACAAAAAAAATTATCAATTATACGTCAAAAAAATTAATATTACACGAATAAAAAATCAAAGTACCTGAGATGCACACGAACGCGCGCTCGCCGATCGACGTATCACGCCACGTCTACGTGGCTCCCTCCCCAACACGGGCGTTCGATTCTAGTAACGCAATTACTTCAAATACGTCACAGGTATCCACCTGAAGGGAAAACTATTGAAACAAAATTTGCTGGAAATCGACTACAGGGCATTATTCATCTCAACAATTTTTTCAAATTTCTTCACATTTTCGTGATTTTCTCGAAAAATCTGAGAAACGTGGAATTTGCGAAATACCAAAACATAAGATGTTGAAAACCCTACGCAAGGTTCATCCCCGACCTGGAAAATTCGATATAGCATGAGCTACACCTCCCCTTGAAAAAAACTCACTAAACTTACCTTTTTGAGTGTGCTTTATCCCCGCTCAAATAGAAAATCCGCTAATTCGCGATCAACACGTTGTCTTCATCCGACTGAAAACTTTTTTACGAAATCGTTCTTCTTTTTGCCATTTCGTTTTTTCATTTTTTATAATAATTTCTGAAAAATATAACGCAAAATTAACACCAAATCGTTAATAAATTTTTAAACAATACCAATAATTTACCATATTCGGTACATCGAACGAAACGCGAATTCGCACCGATAACTCATACTCGAATCGATATTTAACACGCGTCTTATACAATGTACAACATAAACAATAAACAAGCTCCGGGCAAACACCAATTATCCATTCACCGAGTACCAATAACATTACGACACGTCCAACTCGAAAATGCTCGCATTCTCGCCTTTATCTCGCGATTACTTTTTATCATCGCTGCGCGTCGTGCAGATAAAAATAAATAATCTCGCCACTCATCAACTCGGCGATACTACTCGCTGGAGTCATAGCGCTGAAAAAAAAAACACTCCGATAAAAATACACCAACGTATCGCTGCCACGGAATTTTTTCCTAGCTTTTGGAACAACCGCACGCGAGGCCGATCCGGAAATAAATTCGATAAATGGGAGCTTTTCCAAAAAATTTAATTTCGTTATCTCACTCTCTCCTATTGCGTTGATTGCCACAGCACCAATCCTCACGTATATAGATTTACATTTTAAATTAAATCCCGATAAAAATGGTCTAGCGGTTAATTATTCGTAAACGAAGATAAGGTATTCTTTTTTCAAACCAAATTAACGATGAACTCATTTTTCTTCCCCAGAAGTAGAGAAGGCTCAGCCTATAGATAATGTAAATTCTTCGATGGAGTAATCTAAAAATGAGAAATTTTTTATCAACGCATTTCAACCTTCCATAGCGACTATAAATATCGACAAAGTCGAAAAACTTTAAAAAGCCGATTGAAAAAAATCAATACTTTTCGACCAAAAAGCACAAAACACTGCTTTTGGTCAAATTCATTTATATTTTTCGTTTGAAAATATTGATCAAAACCGAACAATCAGCTTGAAAAACAAATAACACAACAATTCAAGTTATATACCAAGTTTCAATTTTTAAGGTAAAAACTTGCATGAAATATTAATAAAATAAATCAAAAAAAAATATATGAAACGACGACTCGAGAATCATAATAGCAAGTCGAAGTCACTCAACTTTATCAAGAATCCTTTCAAAATTGTAAGGAGTAAAAAACCAGTAAAAATGTCAAACTTATTAAACTCGATTACGAAAAACTTTTTCAACTTTTAAAAAGGATAAAAAAAAGCACACAAGTTAGAAAATACGAAAAAAGAAATATTAAATATTAAATAATAATACCTTACACGATGAATTAATATTATTTCGCGTAAATAAATCAATCTCCAAACGAAAAACTTCGTAAGACTTTTTTCAATCAAAGATAATTATTAATTAATGTTTCACCGAGTGAAACTTTCCAATTTAAAGGTTGAAAAATTCAAATTTTTACTTTTTTTCAAATAAATCAATACAATTTTAATTAAATTTACCGGTATACATATTTGTTAATTTTTCATTTTTTCCTTCGTATTTGCCCCTAAAATAAGTACAGCTTTTTTATTCTTTATCAAACTTCATATAAAATCAGATCGAAGCGCCTACTCTCCTTGAATAGAATATCTCTTGAGATTTCAGTGTAAGCAATGACGTCATAAATTCGCTTAAATTAAAATTGATGAATATTTTTCAAGGACTCATTTGGTCAACTTTTTCCTTCTTTCTTGGGTAATTTTACAAAGCTCTGAATAAACTATTTATCCGAAGCGATGACGTCATTAACATCCCTTTCATTTGAAAACCTCGTCGTAATCCAACTTTACGTGATTTTCGATTCAATTTCGTCTGATGACGTCATCAGCCGTAATATAAAATGAAATTTTCATACCAACTCGCTAACGAATTTTGCTTTCTTATTCACAACCATTCCCGCCCCCTTCTTTCATCGAAAATTTTAGCAACGTCACTATATTGTATTAAATGTATAATTACAAATGTTGTTGACGTCATCAATCCACGTTTGTTCTTTTTTCGCATATCTTCCAAAAATTTTAATAAATTGTCCATTATTCTTAAATAAATTGTGATTTTTGTTGGTGCCGAAATTTTTTCCCAAAACTACCCAAAATTTTTTCCATTTCATAAAAAACTATCATAAAGCACAGATACGCTTTAAAAATCTACATTGGATAAGCGATGACGTCATCAATTCGAACAGCCTGCATCGGAGCAAATCATGCACTTTTTAGCACACTTTGTAATATAACTACGTTCAATAAACAAATCATATAAAAAATCGGATTAATGACGTCGTCGAATTAAATATTTTTACCCCCCTCCCCCTCCACCCCTTCATCGCCTTCCACTGTTTTCAAAATCTTGGTTAAATATAAATGACGTCGAAGTTGAATCTTGCCACCCTCACCCAACCATTTCCCATCTTTAAAAATCTTGATTAAATACGAGAAGACGTCATTAATTGACAACAAATCAGAATAATGACGTCATTGATGTAGATTAGCATGGTATTTGCTCAATAACGATGACGTAAAATCAATCACGTGAAAAACACATTCTTCAGTCCAAAGTAAAAAAAATGAAAAACTTTAATCGAATTCCTGTCAAATCAGATATCTCGAAAAAACATTTAAATAATTTTTAATACACCCGCCTCCCCTTCAACATCTTTAGATTAATTTTCCAATAAATAATGCAAATATCTACGTCCCCTTTGGCACTCTAATTCACGCTCAATTCGTCTAATAAAACGCATCATCTTTGATAAACCAACAACAATGCTCCTCTTCGTCCACCAAATCGACTTCCTGTTTTCGCCACGCTTCAATCCTCCTCGTGTACTTCACGCGCGTCTAAAAAACAAAGAACCTCTTAAATATTCACCTACCGAAATGAATCCAAACCGCGAATAGTTCATTTGAAAGCTGAACTATGCCGCGGTGCGTCGGCGAAAAACCTTAGAGACGCTGTTTATTGAAAATTACGTAGACCTTTTTAAAGGCGAAAATCGAGCACTTGTGAATATTTTAGCGGTTCGGGTAAAAAGCCACACTGGGAATATACTAAAGAACATTGTAATTGACCTATTTAAAAGGTGCTTGAAAAATAGACGAATCGCTTTGATTAAAACGTATCTCGTTCGCGAACGAAGCATATTCGTCCAAGTGCGTATAAACGTCTCCAACGTATGATGCTTTAAGGGTACAAAAAAGAGGCTTTGAAGTGAACTTTTATCGTTTATTTAAAATACAAAAATAACCACCGAAGGGTCTGTATTCTGCGAAGTATCGAATTTACAAATAGTCTATCCTAATTGGCCAGGGTCATGTACACGTCGCGCTATCTACGACATTGTTTTTAATCACGAACAAACTACGTTGGTTGCGTTTATGGCATTAATTAAAGGAAACGTTTAATTTGAATGTTGCTGGCCCTTTTTAAATATATTTTTCGTACATGAACGCTCGCCTCGAGGCGTATCGTCGCGGTCGCAGTCGTCACGTCGTCACGAGCTCGTATTCCACGATAACGCCGTTAATTTTCAACTGGCTCGCGAAATTTCACCGAATGAGGCTTATAATCAATTAAGAATTCATAATATTTACTCTAGTTTCGTCAAAACACCAAATAATGGAAAATTTCGACTCAATGGTGGCCTCCTGCGATAAAGGTTACAGCCCCCCTCGCGTCACGGAGCCGCAAATACGCATGCGCGTATCGAGCCACCTACCATAATACCTGCGAATATTTCGTGATTTAGAAAAAAATACCTCGAATCACACGACGACGACGATTCGTATCATGTAGTCGAAGTGGGACGACGAGTTGGCAAATTTATCATGTATTGGTGGTCATTATCGTGAACTCGGGTATACACATACACAATTACACATTGTATAATTATAATAATGAATATGACCCCTCTTCCTTTCGTCGACCACCTTCTAACCTCGTCTACAAACACACATAATAATGCAAACAATTCAACGCACCGTATATGCCACTTTTTTACGTATAAACGAGAGAATCTCCGAGATATATTCAAACAATAGGAAGATTTCTTCGGTAAAACGGTTCTCTCGTGTACGAACGAGAAAAAAAGCAAGAAAATGTTATTTAATGGCGTACGCGCGATTCTACAACGTTTCGTAACTGCTCCGAGTGAAACTACGACGAGAAAAGTGCTACTGTGTCTAATTAAAGTATACGCCTCTTGTAATTTTTTTCTCTTTTACGTCTACGTATCTCGATACATTGAAAAAAAATTCTCGACTCATCGTGTATAAAAATTTAATTGAATCTCGCGGCGATGTTCGAATAATACGATGATCGTATTTCGACGAGGTTTTATACACGTCACAAAAGAACTATATACACATTGCTTTTTTTCACTATGTTTAATTCGCATCCGGTATAAAGGAGTTGTGAATTGTATACACGAAAATTGGGTCAGTCGTGGTGTTGATTCAAGACAAAAAAATTGCTCCGGGAACGCGAGTTTTCGAAGGAGTAAACAAGAGGAGGAGAATTCGATTACGTGAAATTTTTTCTCATATGGGTAATTTATCGATTGTGTCGTATAAATTGCAGAATCTATCAATTGTGTTCTATTTGAGCGAAGTCGAAATTCGATTTAATTTCTTACGCCGAAGATGTACCCGCATTTACATGGCTTTCTTCGGTTTATTCGTACGTTGAAAAAGTTGTTAAAATATATCAAGTATGTCGTTCGCGAAAGATTCGAATGCTTTGAAATATTTAACTGGTAGAAATACCTTCCCAGTTTGAGAAGTTTGATTTAATTTTGTTTCTGCGAAGTTTGAAATCCGCTAA
This sequence comes from Maconellicoccus hirsutus, assembly GCA_003261595.1. NCBI lineage: Eukaryota > Metazoa > Arthropoda > Insecta > Hemiptera > Pseudococcidae > Maconellicoccus > Maconellicoccus hirsutus. The sequence continues at coordinate 5,073 of QBDW01003052.1, read as the reverse complement.
AAAATTATTCCGAATTTAATTTTGAGCTAAATTTAATTTGTTTTACATGAGAAGAGAACTTGTTTCACATTTGGTATTTTTATTTGATGCTAATTTTGATTTTTTATGTTTCAATTTCGATATTTCAATTTTGATTGCCGAATTTCAACGAATCGAGTTGGTAATCCAATATCGATATTTCGATTTCAATATTCGATTTTGATATTTCAGTTTCGATGTCTCAAATCGATGTTCCAATTTCGATATTTCGATTTTGATATTCGGTCTTCGATGTCTCAAGTCGATACTCCAATTTCAATATTTTGATATTCGATTTCAATATTTTAATTTCGATATTTCGATATTGACATTTTGATTTTAATATTTGAGTTTTGATGTCTCAAATCGATGTTCCAATTTCGATATTTCGATTTTGATATTCGGTCTTCGATGTCTCAAGTCGATACTTCAATTTCAACATTTTAATTTTGATATTCGATTTCGATATTTCGATTTTGACATTTTGATTTCAATGTTTAAGTTTTGATGTCCCAAGTCGATGTTCCAATTTTGATATTTCGATTTTGATATTCGGTCTTCGATGTCTCAAATCGATACTTCAATTTCAATACTTTGATATTCGATTTCAATATTTTAATTTCGATATTTCGATTTTGATATTCGGTCTTCGATGTCTCAAGTCGATACTCCAATTTCAATATTTTGATATTCGATTTCAATATTTTAATTTCGATATTTCGATATTTCGATATTGACATTTTGATTTCAATGTTTAAGTTTTGATGTCCCAAGTCGATGTTCCAATTTCGATATTTCGATTTTGATATTCGGTCTTCGATGTCTCAAATCGATACCCCAATTTCAATACTTTGAAATTCGATTTCAATATTTTAATTTCGATATTTCGATTTTGACATTTTGATTTCGATATTCTACTTTGATATTTCGATTTCGATTTTTATATTCGGTCTTCGATGTCTCAAATCGATACTCCAATTTCAACACTTTGACATTGGATTTCTATATTTTAATTTCGATATTTCGATTTCGATATTTCGATTTTGATATTCGGTCTTCGATGTCTCAAATCGATACCCCAATTTCAATACTTTGAAATTCGATTTCAATATTTTAATTTCGATATTTCGATTTTGACATTTTGATTTCGATATTCCGCTTTGATATTTCGATTTCGATATTCGAGTTTCGATGTCTCAAATCAATATTCCAATTTCGATATTTCGTTTTCGATATTCGATTTTGATATTCGAGTTTTGATGTCTCAAATCGATATTCCAATTGAAATATTCGATTTTGGTATTTTGATTTTGACATTTCGATTTTGATATCCGAACTTCCATAAGTCTCGAGTTAATATTCTAACTTCGATGTTTCGATTTTATATTCCGACTTTGATACATCGATTTTGATATTTCTATTTCCACGCTTTATTTTTTATATTTCGTTTTAAATATCGATATCTCCTTTTCGATTTAGCTATTTCAATATTCAAAAGCAATCGCATTGTTTTTCATTCACTTACTTCAACTTGATCACTCGTACTTGAAGTTACAACTTCAGTCAAGGTCCCAAGACCCACACCTATTTTTTTTCAGCGCTCATCTACAAAAAGTAATAAAAAACTCTTCAAAAACACGTTCACTAACAAATCGTATAAATCTGAAACTTCAAAATTCATGTTGAGCGTTATTTTTCGACAGTATTTTCAATTCCCCTCAATTTACATATTTTCCGGAATTTCTCCTTTACCTTTCTAACGAAGAAGAAAATTTCCCAACACTGGATCGCCAACTTCGTCTCCCCTACAAATGAAATCCAAACTCACAACATACTCAATCGATGAAATCAATTCCCCCCTCCCACGACATAAAATCATCGCACTTACACGTGAAACACGACACGGACTTCGTTCCTAATCCGACCCCCCTCACGAGACCCTTCGCTCAGCTGTTAAATTCAAGCAAAGAGCTTTCAAAGCAACACAACCTCGTTCAAGCTACGTCATTGGGAAAAAGGTCGAGATTCGATTCGCTCGGCGCGACCGAAGGCTCGCCCAGGTATAATTGCAACGTAAACTCGACCAAGCGTAAAGTATTATATCGCTAATCGGTAACACGATAGTGACGTTTAAATGCGTCGTAATGCTATTCCAAACACACAGATAATAAGTATCAAGAGGGCAAAAAAAAAGTTACAAGGTAATTGCTATACCTGTGTACACGTACGTACAATACCTTTAATTTAAATATCGTCCGCACGAATCGAATATTCCAACCGAGTTCGTCTAATTGTAATAATGCGCTTTTACGTCGAAAGTTACTCCGTGCTTATTAACTTTCTGCGCTTTTTCAATATCGTATTCAAATCTCGCGAATATGTAAAACAACAAAAAAAAACAATATCGAGATTTGAATTTAATATCGGTGCTTCGAATCGATATACTCAGAGTTGGGACGTCGTCTTAGAACGAAGAATACTTGTATTTTCATAGCTTTCTTTATCCGCTTTCCAGACCCCTCTTTTATTATCATTTGGCAAAATAATGAAGCGCGAAATAGGTACAAACGGGGTGGGCAAGGGGGAGCGATATTGTTATATTTATAATTTAATCAAACGTTACGATCTTCTACGACCGTATCGATTCGATCGTTAAGAAAAGGGCGTATAATAAAGAGTGGCGCAATCGTAAAATACATACGGGTAACTACCTTCATATGAATGGCATAATATAAGGACACATAATAATAAAAATTTTTTTATAATTCAAATGCTACAAATGGCGCATTGATCGACCAACGGCATTGTTACTTTACGACGGCGATATTAAAAATCCTATTTTTTCAATCGTCAAACCATCGATTAAACTTCGCAACGTCACAACGCGACATTTGACGAACCTAAGACGCTTCGAAGGGTTCCTGGATCTCCAGACTTTCACCCTTCTCCGGCACCCTTTTTCACCATATACGACGCCATCGAAAGTTAAAAAGCCACCAACATCCGCGAATTTGTCTCCCTACTGCGAGATTTCCAAACAACGGCGCCTTTTTCGAATGGCAATCTCCCCGCGTCGCCCGCGACCCCCTCCGACGATGCTATTTACGTCGTCGACCCGGCACGAGCTCCGAGGTGCGAAAAAATGTCGCGTATTTTGGAAACGCGCAACGACGCGATTATTTTCGTATGGTTAACTAGGTTAAGCGACGTTTGAAAAGTATCCTTCTTCGCCTCCCCCCCATCTTATCACAAAGGTAAATTTAAATCGACCTAGATTTCGGGTCAAATTTACCATAATGTATCGTCGCCGCGCGTTTGTTTTTCATTTACGAGATTTTCCATTCGTCGTGATACGGCCAAAAGGCCAGCTCGTTTTTTAAAGAAGGAAGTAAACGTAGAATTTATCCTTGGTGATAAGAAGCGAATCGTAAATGAGTGCGAAACCGGATTGCCAAGGTTGTTCGTGTGTCATTCGTGCGTAAATTTTTTTTTCGGGTTTTGATTGGCGATTTATGTTTTTTTACCCGCTCGTTATAATACTTATTCCCGAAATATATCGAGGGAGTCCGAAGGCGTGTATCAACTCGATCGCGATACACGACTGTACGTCAATTGTAAGCCAAAAAGGTACTTCACGTAGAAATAATTGTCTCGGTGTTATCTTAATGTCGTAATTAAGCGTTAATACGACCGTAATTATATCATTGTCGGTCGTGGTTTTCCCTCGTTTTGATGAATAGAGGTAATTATTACGGAATGAGCGCTTTTCGCGATGATAAATCGCCACGGATGATGATTGCTCGTTTGGAATGTGCGCAAGAATGTAATAGCGCGGTGATGCGAAAGGTATCGCGAATTTTTCTAAAAGAAAAAAAAACAGAAAATGCGAAAAGAACGTATTTTACGCAATTCAAGAAATTTGGTAATTGGTGAAAATAAATTCGACTCCTATTTCTACGAGTGGTTCTACATTTATCGGCGTCTTGTGTCAATTACACCGTGATGGAAATCGATTCGCTGGAATTTCAGCGTATTTTATGACACATAGTTAAAACGTAATTGAATATGGAAAAGATTATAGCGTTCTGAATTAAATGATTCGTTCGCGAACGGCTACGAAAAATCACAGGTAGTCGAATTACTCTACCAGGAATTTTTTTCGATGATTTTTTACTCGTTATTTTCGTAAGAATGGCGTCAAGTCTGCAAGGGAGAGGAAAGGGTGAAGGAAGTGAATATAAAAAAGTCTGGTATGATCAAGCTGTCATAATTCATCTAACATAATTAAACATTCGATCATTTATTCGAGAAACAAAATGAGAAAATATCGATATAATCATCAAGAAAAATAAATTGAATAATTCATACCTCGACTAATTAATTATTAGTTAAAAAAGTAAATTAAATTAACTAAATTTTTTTAATCATTAAAAATTCCCGCAAAATAAATTAAAATTTTCTAAAAAAAATCCATAAATCGATTCATGAAATAATCGATACATCGAATATTATCGATGTTGAAATATCGAAATCGAAATCGAAATATCGTCGCTGAAATCATTTAAATTGAAGAACCAACATCGAAATACCATATTTGAATTATCGATGCTAAAATATCAAAACTAAAATATAGAAGTTAAAACATCGAAATTGAAATGTTAAAATCGAATCGTTGAAATTGAAATATCATAATTGCATTATTGATTCTGAAATATCAAAATCGAAATACTCCATCGAAAGAGAAACGTAAAGTAATTTTTTTCGTGCGTGTTGATGATTCGATTTCGATTTATCAATTCCGATATTTCGATTTTGATATACATAGGCTGTCCCAAAGAAGGTGAGACTAAAATTCGTATGGGAAAACCGCGAACTCTATCGGTCATCTCTTATGCTAGAATGAAAATTTGGTTCATTATCTATCGAATGGGACCACGTGGAGCAAAATCGGTTGAAAACTCCGACCTCTAGAGCGTTTTGAAAAAAAGTAGTTGCTCAGACCCCTACGAAAATTTTTGAATAATTCGAAAAACTAAACAAAATAACGAGTTTTAT